>BPVZ01000119.1:391210-404332 GCA_020521535.1 Rubroshorea leprosula
TATTTTTGGATCAATTTTTATACACTTGCCCATCATAATTATATTTTTAAAATAAAAGTACTAAAATAAAAATAAATGCATTAAATATTATTTTAAAAATAAATAAATAAATTTAAACATTTTAAATTAAAAATTAACTTGATTAAAGTTGAAGGGAGGGAGTAAGTTTTTCATTTACTAGCAAATATTTTTGGATCAATTTTTATACACTTGCCCATCTTGAACGTATCTTTTTCGTTAGTCTTTAAGAATATTCCTTTAAATTAGTCTTTATGCATTTAATAAAATTATTTTTTTAAATATTAATTTTAAAACTTAGATCTTAAATTTGGACTTATAAAAAATATTTAGTATTAAATTCGAACACTAAGATTACACAAAAATATGTTATCGCCACTAAAAAGGCAACTTTGCTTTAGCTTATAATTGTTGTAATGTAGTTAATAAGGTTAAGGTAATTAGAGGTAAAATAATTAATATATATTACTTAATATATTAAAAATTTTATAATAAATTAATAGATTTAAATAATGTAAAAATTAATTTAAAAAACTCCAAATTAATAAAATCAATCACATACCAATTATAATCAGTTATGTGGCAATATTATTTTTATTTTATCCCAATAAAATGATTCAACAATTAAAATTTTTAAATTTGAATCTTAAATAAAATAAAAGAAAAGTGAAAAATAAAGTAAAATATCCCCTGTGCATTGTTATAATCAGATGTCAGAAAAAAGTCATATTTTTTTTATCTTATTTTGTACGGCAATAACCACCGCCGTCCATTGAAGCAAATAATGTAATAATTGCAATTGGAGATGGGGTTTACCTTAAACTGATCTAACGGCGGTTAGATTGACAATTGGAGTTGACATTTCATAGCAGAAATTAATAAAAAATAAATTAAAAACCCACTTGCTAGAATTATTGTACTATTATAAACACAATAATAGAGAGGGACCTATCTTCCCTGCCATATGTTTAAATTTTTCATTTTTTCGCCAATCATCAAGAAATGTTACATATAAGTATACAAACTTTCTTAATTTTTTCTCTGACCATGGACTGCAGGGGAATTATTGCCCAAGATCACTCAAGCTCGGGTGTAACATGTTTTCAGGGAAGCCAACACATGTGTGGATAGGCCTGCTACGTTAGCTCATCTTAGTTCTACTTTTTTTTTTTTTTTTTTGAGGTTTATTTATCAAATATTTCCATGTATTATTATGTTAATCATGGTGGGATGATGCATCCCAGGCAGTAGCTGTGTATGTTTTATTTTGTTATGAATGTCATCTCTATTTCACAAAAAGAAAAAAAAAAAAATCTTTTGTAGTTTTACTAACAAATTATGCAAACCTTTTGCTTACTAATTAAAGCTATTTACTTTAAAAGTTATTACTTATGGAGGATATAAGCTTTGAGTTTTTATTAACCAAAGATATGAACTTTGAGTTTTTACTTTACTTTTTACTAATCATTAAGTGGATGCCTAAGTCTCCAAGCTATTGTTGCAATTGGAATCCATTAGTGAACTTTACAATTTATTTTTAGGGAATTTTGTTTTACAGTTTATACTGTATCGACAGACTGTAAAACATGAACTATTGAATGAAGAAAACACTTAATACTTTTATTAAATTATTAGTATGTCTAGTGCATATTACAAAACACTTTTTCCTCATGTTTATATACTGAATTAGACAATAACATAATAAATAATTAAACAAGAGACTTGTAGGACCCAAAAAATCAGAAAACATAACCTTTTTAAGTTGCATAAGTCTCCTTTATTTCATTTGGTGTAACGAAAATGGACCATGCATGGATTATAACACGTCATCATAAATTGTGGAGTCTATTAACGAATTTTGTTTGTCACATTAGCTGCAACATCCACTTAATCTTTGATTAGTAAAATTTTAAAGTTGATATTATCGATTAGTAACTTTTAAAAGTGCATATATAGCATTAATTAATAAACAACAAAATTCATATCTTAATTAATAGAGTTATGAAAATTCGTATATTTGTCTATACTATTTTTCCTATATCTATGGTATAAAAAGTATAAAACTTCTGAGCAAATGAGGCATCGCAGTTTAAAAAATAATTAATTAAAAGTTCGAGTTGAAACAAATAATAAATAATGAGAAAGAATTATATTGTGCACAGATAAATGTAACGACCCCACAATACAAACAACCTCAATATTATGAATTTTACGCCTCTCATGCGAAGAATTCCCCTTACATTGATTGATATGAAATTTTCTTATTCCCCAATCATCACTTTCGTCTCGTATAGCTGGTGGCGGTTGTTCCCACCATCAAATATCAAATATCAAATATCAAATATCAAATATGTCAGGGCCATCAATATTTTAGGTTTTCTTCCTAAATAATGCATGAAAATATAAATTATTAATTATAAATATTAATTATTTTATTAGTTATTAATTAATAATTATAGTATTAGTTATTTTTATTAATTAAATTAACAAAATCAGTATTTTTAATAACAATATTTCATAATTTTAGTAGTGTTAACATTTTTATTAATAGTTATAACTATTCCCCTTATGTTGCACCAACATACTGTAACATATTACAATTAGGGATTTTTTTGCGCCAAAAAAGTATTTGAACCCATGTATTTTTTGATTTTGTTGAGATTAACCCTTTAACTTTTTTTTGGAATATCTGAACCCATCACTTATATATTAAAATAAGTTAACTCATGAACTTTTTAATTGAAATAAATTAATACAAATCTAACATATGACATCATGAAATGTTAATTTACGGTGAAAACCATTTATTTGCCGTTAAAACATTGCTGCCTTGGCACATGTGAGTCACGATTTAGTGACATGGTATGATGTGCACCACTTTTTTTGCTGACATGGCCCCTGATTTGCTAACCTGGACTAATTATTTCCCCAAAAACTCACCCACTAGAAGGCTTATAATTGGGGATTTAAGTTTTTGTCCTTTGTGAAATCCATTTTTGCCTTCAAAATGTCAGTATCTTCTTCGCATACTCAATTGATTAAGAGAAAGGGAATTGAAATTGATCAAAAGATGAAGAATCATATGTTACCTGAAATCTGCACATATAATAATCATTGTCGAATAATGCTCTTAAGGAGTTGACTGGTTTCACTCTCATAGTCGGATTTATTCTTCGAAATGGCACTCCAATTTGATTGAACAAACCTAATTTCCAATTTGGTTGTAGACAGATTCATGTTTACACAAAAAGAAAGAAACTTCACATTTAACAAAAGAGAAAGAAACTCCATCCAAAATCTAATGATTTCCTTCTCTCACCTAATTCACTTCAAATTCATTATAGCAAAGAAAAGTCCTTCAATTACCATTGTCGTGAGCCAAAAGAAGCTGAATTTAATGAAAGAAACAAAAAATACTCACAGCTGCAAAGCTTCTAAAAACTTGTCGTGCTCCATGTCAGTCTAGTTCTCTCTAGATTTAGTAATGGTATACGACTTCCGGATCCTCTTACTCAGGTCATCAATAGAGGAGCTGGTACTTCCGACGATAGTGAACGTGGCAGTAGCAGGAGTAGGTGGCAAATTGGAAGGCGATGGAGGAGTGAGACCAGGAAGGCCCAGGTTCATAGGATCGAAGAAGTAAAACTGATGAGCAGGGTTAGGGTTCACGGACAACATAAGAAGTCGATAAAATTAGAAGGCGGTTTGGGTGTGTTGGTTTGGGTTTGGTTGGTAACGCGACGTTGGTTTCTGCAAATCAGACAATCATCAAATGGCTGCCGACCTTACAAAGATACTGACATTTTGAAGGCAAAAATGGATATCACAATTCATTAAGGATAAAAATCTCGATCCCCAATTTTAAGCCTTGGAGCGGGTGAGTTTTTTTATACATTGGATTTGAATTAATTTATTTTAATTAAAAAATACATGAGTTAATTTATTTTAATATATAAGCGATGAATTTAAATATTTTGAATAAAAGTTAGAAGGTAAATCTCATGAATATTAAAAAATACATGGGTTAAATACTTTTTTCGTCAATTTTTTTTATCTGCACTCTAAGTAAACAAGTTGCAGTTGCAGTTATTATACTCCCACTGGCCTTTTTTAGTTGTCATAATTCTTTGACTTTGTGTAAATTAATTTAATAATTTATATAATAAATGAGTAATAATTGAAAATTTATTTTTGTCTAAGTGAAACTATTTAATAAGAACTATGCATTGAAAGAAGAAATTTTCAATTGTCAACTATTTATTATATAAAATTATATGGTCAAATTTTATGTAAAAGTTAAATTTAAATAACTAAATCTAATTCAGGGAGTATTTTTTTTTAATATATATTTCATTGTTTTAAAATAACAATCATTTTTTTTTACATTGAGTTTGTTATAAATTAATTGTAGTTTTTCTACTTTTTATGATATATAAATATTTTTTTTCTACTTTAATTCTCTCATTATTCATTTACTTTGATTAATTATTCTATCGTAAAAAGTCTCTATTTGTTTTTTCACTCCCTCTATCTCAAAATAATTGTCATTTTTTTATTTTGAGTTTGTCCCAAATTATTTTTCATTTTTCATTTTTTAGATAAACAAATATTTTTTAAATTTAACCATATTATTATCTATTTAGTTTAATTAATTATCCTATCACAAATGGTATCACTTTATCTTTTAGCTTTTTCACAAGAGTAATATAGATAAATATATAAATTATCTCCAAATCCTTAATTTGGGGAAAAAATGATAGTTATTTTAAGACAAATGGAGTATCTTTTTTTTTTTTTCTAATGGTAAGATAGGTAAATACATAAATTGTCTTCGAATTTTTAATTCAAAGAAAAAGTTAAAAATATGACCATTATTTTGAGACAAAAAAAAGTAATTAGTATTAAAAAATAAAGTTGATATTTATTTAATTAACTATTTGATTAAAATGATTTAAATAGTATTTATGGTGACATTAATGTCAATATTTGTATTTTTTTAATATCAATTAATGTAAAAAAGATATAATTAATAACTGCATATTTAATTTGTGCTGTTTGCATACATATTAGATACATATTAGATACATATTAGAAAAATCCTACTATTAATTAAAAGGAGTTTTCTAAGTTAAGGTGTATTTGGTACGTAGACTAAAGTGCATCAAATTATACAGTAATTACCATTAGAAGGGAATGTTCTTGATATTGAGGTTGCCCCTTAAAGCTATGCACTTAGACAAACCCTTAATTAAATCTTTCCATAGCATGCAAAATTCTTTATAAAATCCTATCAATGAATCCATCACAGCCAAAAAGCTAGCAAATTTCTCCCAAGGCAAAAAGGGCAAATTAACCCCTGTACTCTTCATCTGGTGACAAATCAGCCCCCTAACTGAAAATGGTGGCAAATGAACCCTCAAACCCTTGAAAGGGCGGCCAATCTGCCCTTAGACGGAATTCAATTTAACTGACAGTGTACGTGTTTGGGTGAGATCTAGGATAATGATGTAACCTTCCAAGTCCAGGCATCCTTTTTTTTTTTGTTGGGCTTTTTATCAACAAAATAAATTTTATTAATTTAGAGTACATGGAGTACTCTCATTCACATCAAATTTTATTATTGTAAAAAATATATAATATAATATAATTATATACTTATTGATTTAATATATAATTCAAGATTATAAATCCAATTATATAAAGAGAACCCCAACAATTAATTGAATCCTTTAACCATAGAAAGGATTTGATCTGTACAATCCCCGCCAAACTATCTGCATCAGTCTCTTTTGCTTGAAATATCAATCTGTTTCTCATTCCCCAAATATGCCAGGTAATTGATATAAATCTAAGGGACCAAATCACCTTCAACTTATCATACTGCCACCTGTAAACTAGCTGCCAAAATGCCTCCTGAACAAAGCCCATTAATGCACTTTGAACACCCCACCAGGCTAATATCTTCATCCACACTTTCTGCGCAAATGGGCATTGAAACATCAAATTATCTAAATCTTCCTCATTCTCCCCGTACATCGAACAGAATGCACTACCTCCATCTATTGGAATCCATGTTCAGGCGTCTTAATGTTACATAATTAATTTTAATATCATTAATTTAACAATTTTTATAAACAAAAAGAAATAATCCATTCGTCTTAAAATTATTATTATTTTTTAACTTATTTTAAATTGAGAATTTGAAAATAATATTTGTATTTATCTATAATATCTTTAAAAAAAAGATTTTTGTAATTAAATAATTAATTAAATTAAATAGATAATAATAGGATTAAAGTGTAAAAAAAATATTTGTCTACATTAAAAAATAAAAAAATGACAATTAATTTAAAACAAATTTAAAATAAAAAATAACAACTATTTGAAATAAAAAGCGTATTAAAAACTTTAAAAAAAAAAAAATCTAATATCCATCTCTGTTCTTGCCTAGGCATTATTATATGAAATTTTAGCATTTTAAATGTTAAGGTGTCTTAATTTTTATTTTTAATTATAATTTGTTTAGGTCATGTTATAATTTAATTAAATCTATCATTATTTAAAAAATTATTAATTTAATATTAAAATAAAAATTAGGTCAGAGTTGAGTTGGGCCCACTTTTTTATCTGCTCCACTACTAAGTCATCCAAAGGACATCCATGTTTGGTGTTTATATATCCATGTCACCACCAAGTAAGCAATGGGGCCCACAGAAATTGAGCTTGCTGTTAGTTTTCACGGATTGATGACATCATCAGTCAAATAGGGGCTGATTTGCCACCATTTCAAGGGTTCGCAGGTTCATTTGCCATATTTTTAGTTGAGGGGCTGATTTGCTACCATGTGAAGAGTACAGGAGCTGACTTGCCCTTTTTGCCTTCTCCCAATCCCAACCCAAAATGTTTCACATTCTGCTTCTCTGCTCCCTCCTCTTCGCTTCGCCCCACGCAGCTAACTTCTGCGTGGGAAACACCAAAGGCCCAGCAACCGCCATCAGGCTACTGATGCTAAAACCCTGCAAAAGTCACTTCCAAAGATTTTGTCTTTTCAGGCCAAGCATCTGGCGGGCCGGGAAACACCACCAACATCATCAATGCGGCAGTGACCCCCGCATTTGTGACTCAATTTCCTGGGCTAAACAGGCTAGGTCTGTCCACGGCTCGTCCGGACCTAGCCCCTGGTAGGGTAGTCCCCATGCACACAAGCCCTAGTGCTTCTGAGATTCTATAAGTGGCTCATGGCCAGATCATGACAGGGTTCGTTTCTCTAGCTAACTCTGTTTACTTGAAGACGATCAAGAGGGGAGATGCCATGGTTTTTCAACGAGGGTTATTGCATTTTTAGGTGAATTCCAGGAAGTGGCATTCACTTGCTATTGTTAGCTTTAATAGCCCTGATCCTGGTCTCTTGATCCTCGATTTTGCGCTGTTTACCATAATTTGCCTTCTGCATTGGTGGAGAAAAGCACATTCCTAGATGAAGCTCAAGCGAAGAAGCTTAAGACTGCCCTTGGTGGTACAGGCTACGCTAGCTTAAGAGTGCAAGTGTTAGAAATTAATGTGTATTTGCCATCTCATGATTTTTTTAAAATAGTTCTCATGTCCAAATGTAATTGAGTTCTTTTATTGAGCTTTCGAAGTTTCAAGACAAACCCCTTCTTAAGCCCCTAGACTTTTCCCAAAATAACACGTGAGCCCCTGAGTTAGAAATTATACAAATAAGCCTTTAAATCCCTCAAATGATGCAAATTAGACCCCAAACCCCTCAAAAGATGCTAATAAGCCCTCATCATTAATGACCCAACGCATACAACCTGATGTCGTCTACGCTTTTCTTTCATTAGGTCTCATGTTTCTTCATGGATGGTAACATGGATCAAAGGACCCTCGGGCAATAAAATCTCACTAAAATGGTTCATGTGACCTAAATAAATAAAAGGGGCAATGTGAGTCATTTTGGTAGGATTTTTATTACTCAATGGGTACTTTGATCAATGTCAGCATCCATGTAGAAACGTGGCATCTTATGAAGGAAAAAAGTAGACAACCTTAAGTCATATGCATTGGGTCATTAATGATGACGGCTGATGAGCATCTTTGGAGGGGTTTGTGGGCTAATTTGCATCATTCAAAGGGTTTGAGGGCTTATTTGTACCGTTTTTAGTTTAGGGGCTCATGTGTTAATTTGGGTAGGTATAAGGGATTAAGAGCTGGTTTTGCCAATTTTCAACAATAACCATTTTAATTAGGGTTTTCATACTTATACTGGCACAAATTAATGGTGTAATTTTGTTTTTACTAGGGTTAAGGGTGCATCATTGCACTTTTTTACCTCTAATTTGTATGAAAATTATAAAAGCAAATTTTATTTTTAACACCAAATGCCTTGTGGAACATTTTTTTTTTAGCAATCAAAGTAAAAATTTATATTAATAAGAGTATAAGAGATACTCCATCCTAAATTATGTCTTAATACATCAATATAACCTTCAAATAAAATCTAACCATAACATCAACATGAGTTAATTTTCATCCTTTGTAAGTCAAACTTAAGATTTTGAAATGCCTTTTGAGCCAAATGATAATCATCAATAGCCGTGCAACAAACAAGTGGTTGTGCAATCCAATCCTGCAAGGTATTTCTTCTTATTTTCCATTTACATTTCTTTTTGTTCCAACATAATCAAGTTGCTTTTTCCTTATCTACTAACAATTTTTTCTTTTCAGATTATTAAGTTTAAAATCATATCATGAGGTAAGTTTTACTACTAATTTTGATTTATGCAACTTATCTCCTCTTATAAATCACATCTTATAATTTATAAATTTATTAACAAAGTATGTGTTTGGTCAAATCTTATAATTTATAACTCTATTAACAAAGTATGTGTTTGGTTTTTTCTTTTTCTTTTTTTTTTTTAGAATTTTATATTCAAATTATGTCATTATAAGTAAATTACATTTTCTTTTTTCTTGTATTTAAATTATTTCTCACAATTTCCATATTCGAATATATTCTTTGGAAAGCTAATTTTTCTTGAAATATAGTTTGTGTGTAAATATATATTGTTGTGGCACTTAATTGATTATAATTGAATTTTGTTTATTATTTTTATAATTTAATTAATAACTACAAAATTAATTTTTTGATTTTTTTTTGTATTTTTAGATAGTATAACCGATAGATATTAGTTGTTGATTATGCTATTTTTTAACGTAAAAAACATTTGTTGATAACCTACTGAATCGACAAACATTGTCAATTAAACCAGTTATAATTGATAGAAAATATTTCTATGATTTTAGTTATTTTCGACTCATGTTTATTTGGCAAAAATTTTTGTCGGTGATATTTGTTGGTTATAAATAAAATCGATAGACTTTTAGCTATAATTGATAGAATTGTTTGTCGATTATGCCTTGTTCTCTAATAGTATAAAATTTATAATATTATATGTATTTATTTATTTAATGACATGTAAAATTAAGTTTTCATAAAAAAATAATATGTAAAAGTTATAAATAAAAATTATATAAAAAAATTGTAGGTATATCATTAGCCAATTATTTATGGATGAGTCTTGGTCCATAGCTGGTCCCGGACTGAACCATTTTATAAAAGAAAAAACAAAATTCAGTAAGTAAACTTGTATGCTCTTATTTAACAAGTAAAGGTGCAAATAAGGATTTCAACTTTGCACTTTTTTCTATTTAAGGATGTTAACTTTATCAGTTTCTAAATAAGGATATCAATTTTCAATTTTTTTCTAAATAAAGATGTTAACTTTGTTAGTTTTTAAATAAGGATGTCAACTTTCAACATTTTATATTTAAGGATGTCAACTTTCAACTTTTTCTATTTAAGGATTAATTGAATAGTGATGTTGACGTGGCTAACATATTTTTTAGGTTAAATACCTGAATTGATCCCTCAACTTTTATTTTTGAACCAATTCATCCTTGAACTTCAGAAAGTACCAAAAACATCCTTCAACTGCAATTTTCAATTAATAAAATTATTTCATACTTCATGGAAGAATTAATTAAATTTTATTTAATTTTATTAAATGGTAGGTGGGACTAATTAAATGGGAAAATATATTAATTGTTTTAATTTTTAAATATAAATAAAGTAAAATTAAGAATTAAAGTAATTTGTAAATTATTTAAAATTTAAAAAATCCACATAATCATCTTTTACATGATGGATTTTCCACCTAATATTAAAAATGTAAAATAGTCAATCACTTAGCAAAAAAATTAGCTACATCAACATTTAATTGACGGAAAGACGAAATTGACAATTGAAGTTGAAGGATATTTTTAGTACTTTTTGAAGTTTAAGGATGAATTGATTCAAAAATAAAAATCGAGGGACCAATTCAAATATTTAACCTAAAAAAATATGTTAGCCATGTCAGCATCACTATTGAATTAATCCTTAAATAGAAAAAGTTGAAAGTTGACATTCTTAAATAGAAAATGTTGAAAGTTGACATCCTTATTTAGAAACTAACAAAGTTAACATCTTTATTTAGAAAAAAATTGAAAGTTAACATCCTTATTTTAAAAAAAAATTGAAAGTTGACATCCTTATTTAGAAACTAACAAAATTAACATCCTTAAATAGAAAAAAGTACAAAGTTAGAATCTTTATTTACACCTTTACTCCTTATTTAACTCTGCACTTATTCAAATTTAACTACCCTTAATTTTAATATTTTCCCTAGACGGTCCCTCTCCATTGAAACTAGACGTCGTTAAAACTTCTTTGACTTTTAAAGCTAAGGTGGAAGAGAAGACCGTTTGGGTAGGAAAATTTGCTCCACGTCGGATTTAGGCCTCTCCAACTTCCCTTTCTCCAACAATCGCTTCCTCTGTGTGCTGTCCTTTCAACAGCAATGGCTGCCTCCCATTCTTCCATGCATCTATTCCTTCCTTTAAGGGCAATTTCTCCCAAAAAAGGTATAACTCTAATTTCTTTAGCTTATGGATTCCTTTAGCAAACAAAACATTCGTTACTGTTTTCCTTTGATAACCATCCAGAGAAATTAACCCTTTTAATTTCAAAAGAAAATGATGTTCGGACTCTTCTTTTGTATCTATGAATATATTCTTTGCTTCTAGGATTGCCCTGCTTTGAAACTTTGATGCTATTAGGACTGTCTCTAAAACAAGGAAAGGCTGGTAGGGGAATTATTTGCTTTGGAATTTTTTACTTTAATTAGCTTAAAGTGTTGAACACGGGAGTTGGGGCTTGAAGACAAGTATCCATGTGCTTCTCATGATTCTCTTTTGTAATATTTAACTGGGAAGACATCAACATATAAAAATGTTAGATCGACATATAAGAATGTTAAATTAGCAGAGCATCATACCACTTCAACTTTTGTGGCATTTTGTTGCACAGATAGAAGGCATCAGCGATGCTGCTCACGAGTAAGTTTTCTTGCATTATTGAATCCTTGTTAAAGTAGACTCTTTTTGTACATTAATTTATATGTTCTTACATCACATAAGTAGTTTTGCTCCACAACTGTGGCTAAATGTATATAGAACAGAGCCATTTTCCTTTTTCTTTTCATGTTTTGCTGTTAGGCAATATATATCTTAGACATGAATTCTTTTAATTATTGTCTAAAGATGGAGCATATATAGAGCAATTATATTCTTTTGTTGATAATTAACTAGATAAATATGTATCTCGTTATTTGGTGTTCTAGTTCTAATGACTCGATATATCTTGTTAGTTGGTGTTTTAGTTATAATGCCTTGATGAGTTCTGATTAACAAAATACACGTGCACAATGAGTGTTTGTGTTTTTTTTTTTTTTTGGTTTCCCGCCCGGTATCTGGGGCTTTGCCTCAACTAATCCGGATCCGACTCGCATTGCGCACCTGAAAATGGTGGGTGAATCTTTTAGCGGGGGCTGCTGCGTACACAAAGTCTCAAACTCGAGACCTTGCTTAATCTAAAACAAGCCGCTTATCATTTGATCTAACTCTTCGTTGGTCAATGAGTGTTTGTATGTATGATGATAACTACAGCCTTGTAAATGAGAAACTATTAACCCACTCCCATCCAATAGGGGCAAAAACCAATATTTAATCCCTCATCTTACAAAATTGGTAGGTTCACCTTATAACATGATAGTTTTAATCTTTTATTTTATAAAATTGATAAGTTTTAACCCCTCATCCTATAAAATTGGTAGGTTTTAACATTTTATCTTATATTATGATATTTTTAACCCATCACCAATATGAATTAAAGAAATAACCCTCACTTAGCATCAGGTTATAATGTTCTGTTAGTTTTGTTAGTTGACTGTTAATATTTGTTAGCATTCCGTTATAAAAAATATGAAATTTAAATTCAATTTTATTTATTAGTTTCATAACAGAATGCTAACGTATGCTAATAGTCAACTAACAGAACTAACAATTAGTTAATAAAACTGACAGTCAGCTAACAGAACTAATAGAATATTAAAATTTGATGTTAAATAAGGGTTATTTTCTTCAATTCGTACAGATAAGGGTTAAAAATGTCATAATATAAGGTGAGGGCTAAAACCTACTAATTTTGTAAGGTGAGGGGTTAAAACCTATCAACTTTCTAAGATAAATGGTTAAAAGTATCATATTATAAAATTATGGGTTAAAACCTATCAATTTTATAAGGTGATGGGCTAAATGTTGGTTTTAGCCTCCAATAGGTATGGCAATGGGCCTTACGGGGTGAAAGAGTGCCTTCCCATCTCGCAAATTGTAGGGACAGTGACCCTTGCGAGAATTTTTTCTGGTGGATAGAATTTGCCCTATACTTGTTACTCATGGGGAATGGGTCTCGTGAGGATTTCCTACTAATCTATATATATTATGATATTTTTAGCCCATCACCAATATGAATTAAAGAAATAACCCTCACTTAGCATCAGGTTATAATGTTCTGTTATAATGTTCTGTTAGTTTTGTTAGTTGACTGTTAATATATTTGTTAGTATTCCGTTATAAAAAATATGAAATTTAAATTCAATTTTATTTATTAGTTTCATTAACAGAATGCTAACGTATGCTAATAGTCAACTAACAGAACTAACA
>BPVZ01000119.1:428082-454414 GCA_020521535.1 Rubroshorea leprosula
CTCCAATTTTTAAAAAATAATATATGAGATTATATGGAAAAAAAATATGCAAAAAAATTCTCTTAATTATTTTTTCTTTTAAAATTAACGCAGATTTGTTGTTGATCCTTCGAAGGGGACGTTTATGGATGGTTTCTCTAAATTAATTTCATTTTGTAGATATTTTCAGAAACTAATTCTTTTTTAAATAATTTTGAAGACACATCTAGACAATAACCAGGTCACACCCATATACAATGCCAGAAACAGAGGCTACAATATGTCAAAGTACACCTTTTGCTTTGATGCTTATTCCAAAACAAAGTTAACAAACTACTAATATGACGAAAGGAACAAAACCAACTAAGGCGTACTAATAATTATTTATGTGATTTATTTGTGGAGAAAAAATGAAAAAAATTTTAAGCCCTCAACATTAGATGAGATTTCTTGTCATTATATGAAGGGGGACTACTACTACGGTATATAAAATTATAAATCAAGCATGCATTCTTGCCCTGCCCCCATACAAAAGTTCAGTCTTTAGCTCTGCTATCAAGAAGTTGCTGCAAAAAATGGCTGATGGCAAAATGACTCCGCCAGTTTTCTTTCCGGTCACGGCGATCCACCAGATACTCTGCCTTCCTAAAGCGGCAGAGTCCTCCTCACTGATTCCATTCTCTGCTGTTGCCCCTGCTCAGTTTCTCACCGTGTCTAGGCTCCATATCCACATCACCCTCGAAACCATTCAAGAAGAAGAGAACGAAGAGGAGAGTGGGAAGTTTTTGCCCCAGGACTCGTCGTCGGTGACACCATTCTTGTCCCCATGTTTCTTAGAAGTGTAGAAAGCACCCTTGTCATCTTACAGCCAGATGGCCTGACTTCCATGTAATTGTAATTAATTCTCTCGTATGTGTAACCCATGAAATGTCCTTTTATATGAATCAAGGTTTATGTTTAGTAGAAATTTTGTCCTCTTGGGCGAAAATTGGTAGGATTTGTTAAAGATAAGGATTATCAGAATGAAAAACAGATAGTTCTGAGGAATGATCTCACTCTCCATAAGGATTTAAAATCCTCCAAATACAACAAAACTCAAATTCTCTCAAAAATTAGATATAAAACTTTAACTTTGCATAAAAATTTATATTGATTGAAAAGCCACTACTCGTAGGAATGTATCCTCCAGAAAGACACCATTTCATAGAGGTACCTTTAGACTTCCAAAGATTATCCAATATTTACATATGTCTTTTCGGATTAAAATTTAATAAATTAAATTAAAAATCTGAAAATAAAAAATAAATATTTTGGAAGTCAAACCCCAAGGTGCCTCAAGTGACTATATATTTGTTGATAACAAATAAACCTTTATAAATTCCTTTAACTTTCTATATTTTCTTGACGTGGGACCTCAACATTTGCAAACTACTCAACAGGATTTCGCATATGTTAATCAAGTAATGGTTGTGCAATGTAATTATAATGTGTTTTATACATAGAGTTAATGTAGTTGAGGTGGTTTTTCAAAAGAATTCTTTAAGGACATGTCTAAAAGTTAATTTTTAAAGACCAATGCTAGGGGCACTCGCCTCCTGCACTCTCCGGCAAAACACTTTCTCTTTTATTGGGCCGCGTTATTTTGGTTTACGAGGTGGTTGCGCCTGAAAGCTTTAAAGAAGCGTACGTGGCCCAATGAAAGTGGAAGTGTCGGCCGGAGAGTGCAAAAAGTGAGTACCCTTAGCACTGCTCATTTTTAAATTAATATTTTTTAAAATCAACATTGAATTAAAAATTTTATTCATGTAAATTATATATATTAATTTTTATTTTAATTTAACACTTATAAATCTTCGATAAAAGAAAATAATATTTATTGACATATATTTAATAATGTTAAATTTTGTGTAATCAATGAGTTGGTTAGGTCTATTAAAACAATTTGAAAATTAAAATAAATAATCTATATAAATAAAACATTTAATTCAATGGTTAGCTTTTGAAAATATTAGTAAGAATAGGAATTTTTAAACAAGTCTTTTAAAAAAAATTTTATAAAACAACTTGCATAACACTTTTTCATATATATATATATGAGAAAATATTTATTTATACACAAGTTTTACATGCTATACTTACACAAGTTTTACATGTTATATTTATACAAAATTTCAACTATTTATCTTTTCACTTTTAATAATTGAGATATATTTACATTTATTAAAAATAATTATCTTTTTTATTTAAAAAATTATGACAAATCTTAACCATATATGTATATATGCTCAACACATTTGGTGGTGCCTTTTTAAAAAACTTAAAACCTCTTATTTAGAGTCAATAATCCCTCTCCACTCATTAAGGCTAAAACTTAAAGCCGTGACAATAAGCCCAGGACCTAGGGCTTGGGTTAGGGTCCTTAGGGAAGAGATCAATGATTGACTATATATATATATATGATGTAATGAAAAAGCTATCCTCACAACCTAATTACAATTTATCCTAAATTTTCGACATGGGAGACGAGTATAGCAATTCAATTTGTGGCCAAAATCCAACTTTCCACAAAAGTTCCTATTATCCTCTCATGCAAGTTATAGTATTTTCCACAGAGTTTCCCAAATGTAGCTCAGCCTCTTATGAATGGCCTCGAGGTTCAATACTCCCTCGTGCTATCTTCCTCAATTCTATATAACCTCTTTATCACCTGTATTTTCTCTTTGAAAGCTCTCTGGCTTTAGTTTGCTCCTAAATTAAGATCCCATTGTATTAACTCTTTGAGTAACCAAAAGAGAATGGATAAGTGAGATGCATTCAAAATTGGGGCGAAGTCAAACCGACCATCTTCATATTGCACCAGAAATTTTCTACTTCTCCTAAATTGGAGATCATTGTTGAACAAGGATGTCATGAAAATCTTCAAGTCTTGCCAAAGAGGATCTTTTTTCTTCTTCCAGCATTTCTTTCTTTGGGTCTCTTTTATCTTGTTGTATAGATAATATATAGACATGATTTTTTATGCAAAATTAAAATTAATTTGTTCTTTAATATAATATTTTTGGGGTGGATTAATCTTGCACCTCTAAAACATTTTTAGTTTTGTTGGTCTTTCTTTATGTTGTTTCAAATTTCATAGAACTTATTTCTCTTGCTATGAACCAAACAATTTCTTTTTTTGCAAAGTTGGTTCATTTTTATCTCCCAATTAAACTTATTTAAAAAAAATAATTGATACATTAAATGATAAATTATATAATAAGAGAAGATAACTCTTTTCTACCCTTAATACTTCCTCACCTATTTTAAAATTCAAACTCAAAATCTCTAATTTAGAAACTCAAAATTTTAACCACTTAAAACACCCCCTTTTAATCAACATGGAGATTGTGATGATTTAAATTTGAGATGCAAGAGTTCTGTTTTAGAAAGTTTTGAAAAACTTTCATTATAGTGAAAAGGCCATCACTGATTATGTAAATAATGAACTAAAAAAAGGGGCGAAGAAATAGATTTTGATCCTTGGTTTCTAACTTTCTATGCTAATTTTTTTTGAATTAGTTGTATGTTAGATCTAAAAAATTCCAAATCCTTCATTCTAATTTGGATTAACAAACTCCAACCTAAATGTAACAAAGATTTCATGTTATACTCCCAAGATTTATTTTTAGGCAAATCTATGCATAGCTTCTTTTCCGGTACCATTATTTAGGCTACATATATTACCAAACTCCTATTTTTACCTCTTCCTTTCCTTTATATATACCTTCCTTTTCCAAATCATTTTCTCCAACAATTCAACTCTCTTAACTTGCAACACAAGAAAAGATTCAACATTTTTTTTCTTCTTCTTCTTCATGTTGCAAAAATGATGAAGGATGTAAGATACATGCAGAATTGGGTTGAGGTGGCACCGGAACCTCTCATTTCTCATCAGAAAACCTCAACTTCTCCAAGTTTGGAGACAATAGTTGAGGAGGGTTATGATGGTGTACGTGTGCCGAAAAGGGTCTTCATTGTTCTTCCTGTGTTCCTTTCTTTGGTGTTTTATTTTTTGTTGTATAGACAAATTTCTTATTAATCAAAACCTGTGGATGGTTGAGGAATGAGGATTAATTGCCCATACTTGGGATATGTTAGGCTGAAGCCAAATTCATCACTTTGTATTCATCATCAGGGGATCTTCCAGTAATTAAAAGTCTGAGCTTTTATATTGGTGATTTCAATTTTAATTTCTAAGATGGATGAAGAGGAGTATGGGAAGAAAAAGACTATTTTTATTGTATAGTTCATTATAAGATATACAAAATAAAATAAAAATAAAAAAACATCTTGTATCTATACTGTAAATGTAAATTAAAGTTTATGGTTCAAGTTTAATTTTATTACATGTCCGCTGCTTTCCCCCTGTAATGGAGGCATATGAATGTGATTAGAATTTTATTGATTTTTTTCTTTTTTATAAATCTAATGGCCTATTATACAAATATTTATTGATGTGAATAATAAAATAAATTTGGTGGATCTGTTTGGTAAGAGGGGATTTGAAAAGGGGATTTGAAAGGACACATTGAGTTCAATCTTAATAGGAATAAACATACTAATGAAGTTTCAGATTTTCATTGACTAGCAATACTTATGTATCATGGGAATACTCTAGAATTCCTCATTACCAAATAAATTACAAATCCATTTCTCTACCATATTGATAACTGATTTCAGACTAGCTCTTGATGGAGCAGAAAATAGGAATTGCCTTCCTTTTTGGGGGGCACTACAATAGGAATTGCTTTGAACTACAAATTTTATCTTTGTCCTTTTTGCTTGTTAATTTGCCTACTTAAATCCAACCATAAAACAGAGCAGCCAGTAGAAAACAGAAGAATCAATTATCATGTAATCGGCCTACTGCCATTACCAATTTGCCAAAATTCCATAACATTGTGTTTTGTGAAAGACATGGTAGTTGTCATTGTTTCAAATAGGATCATATATAATTTGTTGTCAATGACCTAAATGGTTTAGTGATAATTTGCTGTCAATGACCTAAATGGTTTAGTGGTAATCTCTGCTTCAAGTAGAACAAGAGATTTTGGGTTCAACCATCAGCCATATAATTTTGTGGTATAGTTATGTACTCTTAGTTGCATGTCTAAAATTCAATTATTAATCTCTACATACCAAAAAAAAAAAAAAAACCATTAATTAACCAATATAGTAGTTACATTTATATGCCTCTTGCCTTGCAGCAATGAAGCCATTTTATAGTGAAAAGGTTGGGGCATAAAAGTTCTAGGTTCTAGTATTAGATTTGCATAAACTTTAAGTTATAATCCTCTAAAAAAGTTAATTATGTTTTTTTAGACTTGAACAAACCCCACTTTGATTTATGTTGATCAGAGAAAGGAACAGAGGATTGGATTCATTTTCATAAAAAGGAGGATCAAAATGGTGAATCTATCTAACAAAACTGGAACACTTCAAAGGAATTTAATTCAAATCGTTCAAAGACAATCCACCACTCCATCTTAATGCACCAATATTAACATTACAAGTTTCTACTCAAGGTTACAATGCCATTTCCTCAAACACTTGGGATGCTCCCCATACAACCAACAATGTCTCTCTCTCTCTCTCTCTCTCTATATATATATATGTATGTGTGTATAGATATTTTTCTTTTACAACTGTCTCGTGCAGAATATTAAGATTACTACTCATCATCATCAGGCTCGAGCCAAGTTTCTGCAAAACATGAAATAAAGAAGCATAGAAAGGACTATAGGAAGAAGATAAACAATTCTCTTGGGAACAACCACGGAGTTTTCACATCCTTCTTCGAGAATGGTCTCTAACTTTGAACGTCTTGAGTTTTTGTGATGACAAATGAGGAGGGTAGGTGCTACTTCGCCCCAGTTTTGAATGTACCTGACCTCTTTCATCATCTGTAACAAAATGTAGGAGGAATCCTCTTCCTCTCCCTAGAAGAAAAGATGGGATTTTGGGATGTGGGTCTTTTGGGAGAGGAAGAAGGAAGCAGGTGTTGGAGGGATCTTCACATTTGGTTGGAGAGATTGGCAAGGGACAGAGGATTTATATACGGAAATGGAGGGGTTTAAGTGCTTAAATTGGGAGCAGCCAAAAAAGGAAGTGCTTAAATTTGGGATAAAGTGGAGGAAGAGGAATAGGAATAGGAAGTTTGTTGGTGATGAGACAAAAATAGATACATGCGTAGGGAATAAAAAATACCGTTTCAGAAAAGGGGAAATAAAAAAAAATAAAAAAAGAAGGAATAATTGGCAGGGTCATTTTGATTGGGAATTGAAGACATTTAAATTTGCAAAAGTAAATATTTTATAGTTATAATATCATACAACGGCGTAAAGAGTTCTTAATTAATAAGTTAATTTGCTTCTCACTTTATTAATTAAATTCAATTCCTTTGAAAGCACAATGAAAAAATAATTTTCCATAATTTTACTAATCCAACATGGGTGAGTTGCTTTTGATGGAATTAGAGAGTTTTTATTTTAAAGTGCATATAAACTAATTCAAAGATACCATAACCACTAAAAAAAAATAAAAATACATGACATTGTAAGTTTGCAATTATAACTTATCATTTTATGATTAATTTTTTTATTTAAAAATATATTTATAATATTATATACATTTACTCATTTAATTATTTTATTCAATGCAACTTTTGTCGCATGTTCTGTTCGGGAAACAAAACTATACAGAGGTTGGAAATTAGATCCAACTTTACCCAAGAATTCTTTTGATCTTTTGATGAATTATTTAATAGACATTTGATAATAAACTATATAATAAAAAAATTATACATATCCAAATAAAGGAAGAAGAGGGAAACGTAGGGAAATAGAGGAATATTTTCTCCTCTTCCCTCCATTTTCCTCGAATCAAATATGGAGTTAAAAGTGTTAATAACTTCATCATGCTCTTCCTTTTAGAGTAATGTACTAGGTTTCAGGCAAGAATTTGTCGATAAGGATCAAATGGAAGCCTCCAATGGAGTATATAGAATATTATGGTTAACATTTGAAGACGTTGAAATCACCATACAGCAACAAAAGTGACAAGACCAAAAACAAAGAGTGCACTCTCAATGTGGCCCTGAAAGGGTGGTGAACACAGAAGCAGAAGAAGAAAACGAAAATTTTTAATGGAAAATGGAATGAACATCAACTCTTTTTCCATCCTTGTGGATCGAGAACAATGCTGGGCGACCATGCAACGTGGTGGACACTACATCACATGCTACTCAGGCAGGTTTCCGGCATTGTCTTAACATTGCATTGGCCAACAGGCAACAGCTGTTATGGAACATCAATCCTCAATCCTTCTATCCGTGAAAGGGAAAGTTCCAATAGTACTAGGAGAAGTTGTTGATCGACTAATGAATATAGAATGACATAGAAGAACATTCAGATTAGCGAAAGCTTTCACATTACCAACCAATCAAGCAACTTGAGTACTCTTAGAACTAATAAAGCTTTGAAACAATGAACATTGCATAAACAATAATAACTGAGAACTGAATCTGAAAAAATTAACCAAAATGTCATATATCAAAGGATTAGAAACATGGAGAAAAAAAAAAAAAGGAAAAGAAATCCACCACTCTGCTGTTAATTCTTCCCAACTTCTAAGTTTTCGACAATGGCAGAAAATGGTAGATCTTACACTTTGGATATTCAAGAACAACACGAATAATCTTGTCAATAAGAGATTTATCTTTCACATAATGCGTCTACATTTCCTCTTACCACAAGTGCCAAATAGGATGGCTTTGCACCCAAACTTCAAACCATAGGTGATAGGTATTATACATACGCTCTGCTATTGAAGATACCACTCTATATTTTGCTTTACAAGACAACTCACATAAATTTGGACTATCAACCGTCACAGCATGCAATTTAAAGCATTGAACAATATGCAGTCTATTAAGTTGAAGATTATGAATCCTTATCAATTTCAACCTATGACATCCAATGATCCAGAGATTCTCAAGAAGTGGAAATGTGGAAATAAGGCCATGAAAATCCATCTCTAAGATCTCTGAGTTAAACAACACCAAAGTTTCCAGACCAAGACAACAATCTGCCACCTTAATCTTCCAACATAATCTTATAGACATAAAGACAGTTTTTCAGACTTGGTGTTACAATCTCTATGCTCTTGGGTTCATATATCCCGCAAACCTCTAGAGTCTTGATTTGTGGACTTGAAATCTTTATCCTTTTAAGTGAACCACAAGTAAAAAGAGACAGCCCCTCAAGGAGTGGAAGTTTTGAAAAGAAGGTAACAAAACTCTTCGTCTGTAATTTCAGCAGATTGAAAATGAAAGGATTTCAAGCGATCACAACCAACAATATCGAGGTTTGATCCAGTTCTAACGGGATGAGCTCTAATAGTCAAATTCTGTATACTTTGAGATGCAATAAAAAACCCAACACCTCCATGACGGACATGTACTCTAACTTCTACAGTGTGAAGTCGAAGCAGATTCGATAAGTGGACAGATAACTCGAAACCAGAACATTCAATGAGATATAAATCTTCAAGCAAAGGGCCATCATTCTGCTCCAACATAATGGGACAATTTATAACACAACGCACTAAATCCAGCTTTCTAAGAGAGTTGAACACAGATAAAGCTGGTTCAGCATACATTTACTCAATTTCAGAATGCTTAACGATTTTGAAGACGAAAATGGAGATTGATGCAGAGTATATCGTGTGGTTATACGCAAAATGAGGTCAAAGTCTAACTGTAACTTTCTCAAGCCATTTTCTAGGGCTAAATTTATCCAACTATCAAGATGAGGAAAGAGTTCCTCAGGCCATAGGGGAAAACAAACTGGTTCCAACAATATATTTGCCTGGTTAAAGTGAGACGGAGATTTATAAACATGATGTCTGAAATTTTCCACAGAATGATGGTGAAGCAGATAAAAATCCAAGACAGGATAATCTTTCTGGAAACGGTACCATGTTTTGGACAAAACACTAGTTTGAACTACATGTGTTGTGGAAAGGTGAGACATGATCTGATGAATGTTGAATTCAGGAAAGTCGGAGATCCGGTCCGGACCAACATTCTTCTTCTTCTTCTTCTTCTTCTTCTTCCGCTTGACGTCGGTAAAATCTGGTGCAGAGTCGGAGCAGGGATTGAGTGTCGGTAGTTTTCGGTGGCTAAAAGGTAAGGCTGCAAAACGAGAGTTGAGATTTAGCGAGGAATGGTGGAGGAATCGAGGCTCGACATGGAGATTTGGGGGGAATTGAGAATCGAAAATTTTGAGATTTGAGATTTACTACTGTAGGGTTTGGGACTCGTGGAGTCCAAGAGTCAAGAGTACGTTCTACCTTCTAGCTCAATATATCTTTAGAGTTAGAAGTTAGAATGGTTACCATAAAAATGGATGCAAAGTCCTTTATAAAAAACAGTTCTTAAACAAAGTGATATTCTGCTGCATAAACAAAAGTAGAAGGATTTTGAGCATCAGGTTGTAATGAATTGTATTGACATGATGGTTTTGTTGTAAATACACACAATACACTGTCAAAATAACAAGGGCTGAGAAACAGACATGAAAGTAACCATAGGTGGTCAGTTCTTTCTCTTCGCCAGTTCTTTGCTGTATAGTTCTCAAGAGTATAGCTTGCTCGTTTTTCTCTTTTCAACTTGACATGCTTTACCAGTTCCATGATAAATATGATGTACCCCTATAATTCCTACAAGCACAGAGAGTATGTGGAGAGTAAATGCCACAATCAAGCATCCATGTGAGATTGAGAAGAAGGGAGCATAGATATATCACAGAAATAAATGCTGCAATCAAAAAAGAAAAAAATGCATTTAACTTATGATATACACAAACCAAATAAGAAAATGGGAAATCGTGCACCATAGACCAAGTGCTTGGAAGTAATGTAGAAATTATAGATGGCAAAACTTAGTAAATACAAACTAATTTTCTCCAAAAAAAGAATAAAAAAATCTTTGGTTCAAAGTTCTGCTTTCATAAAAAAACCCAAAGAACAGTTAGACATAAATTATAAATCTTATTCTATAAAATGGGAAAAGATTAAGAAAATGATAAGCCCCATGAAATCGAACTGAATTTGCAAAGAAAACTGGCATTACCTTTTTACCTTCGATATTTTACATGTAGCAACATGAAGACAATGGACAAGATGATAGATGAAGAACCAACGAAGATACAGGCAGCACCAAGGAAGTCATTCTTTCCACCCAACCAGCCTGTCGTTGAAAGAACAAGCTTCTTTTTACCACCAAAACTATAAGTGTTATAGTTGTTCATCAGTGTGACAAATACAACATCATCGGCTTCCAAATCCTCTTCAATTCTTCCATACAGCTTTCGGAAGCTAGGGAGAGCAGATGTGCGCATCCATACAATTAGGTCCTCTTGATCATGTAGCTAATTATTTTGATGTAAGAAAAAGAGAACCAAAGAAAAAAAAATTTTTTTGAGATCTATTTTTAGCTAGACAAGTACTGAAAACAAAAAGTAAAATTAGAACATTCCAAAGAAAAACACAGAATCACATAACCTCTGATCATAGGATTAGAATCCAATGCATGCTGGGTTGGGATTGAGCCAGTACTATATCCTACTTTTGTCCCAGCTTGAACCAAACCAGCCTGCTCTATCTAATTCTATGGCCATGCCTTGGACTTGCTAATATAATTAAAACAACAAAAATGCAAAATGATAATAGCTAGTTGGATTTCTACAATTAAATATATGGAAATTTATAAGTTACAGATAATAAACCCCTGTTTTCTCTTATTTTTGACTGATTCTTCAACTTGCACTTCTACTTGATGAAATGATATGAAGTTATGATTTCCATCAAAAACTACAGAAAAATATACAGACCAAGCAAGGAACATTTCCCCTGGACTCTGGAGTTAATACTTACAGGAATATCTGGATCCAGCTTTGCACCACCAATCAGAGTCCCGTTCTGAAAATTGATAGGATATACTTTCTTTCCAAACTTGTGATCACGATCACTCTCCCATGCAATATTTTTCCTGTTGACCTTGAGTTCTGCTCTTCCACGAATAAATGTAAAAGTATCATTGAATAAACTCCATGCTATCAATCCACATGGGACAATAGGGAGACCATTGTTGTACTCTTCAGGTTGACAGGAACTTGTATCATAGTGTGCATGCCCATGTAAGAGCTGCTGGTCGCTTCTACTTTTGATGTATCTAGAAATTATTGCAATATGAGGTTAAGAAATGATAACAGAATAACCTATTTCTAGAGCAGTAGAGATTTGGACTTGAATAGGTGACAAGCAGGAAAATTTGGAAAAAATTCAAATTTCAAAACAAGTCACAACAATAATTCAATGACAAGGGACTGTCAAAAACCACTTTAGAGAAGTTCGGTACAGCTACTTTAGAAATGATAACAGAACAACCAATTTCTTACTAAAGTTGGTCAGACTAAAAATATGCTCATCAAGTGTTAGACCTCATACCGTCGATGGTTTTGGTAATAATTATCAAGCTGATAGTAGATGTAAATTGGAGCTTTCATATGCTTGTGCACCTGAAAAGAACGTTACCAACATATTGAATTAAATTTTGCATTACAAACCCATGAAAAAGTAAAGAAAAGACACTGTCAAAAGTGAAGTTGCATGCGGCATATAACAGGCCTGAATCAATATTACTGCAATAGTGCAATAAGAATAAAGCTAGCTACATTGAAAGCAAGTTATTCCTTTATCCCAGAATCTACTTCATAAACAAAACTATGTTGCTTCTCATCATAGCAAAGATTAGTACGTAATACTAACAGTAAAGAAACTACCTAAAGTAAAAAAATTGAGTTTAAAATGACAAAAAAAAAAAAATGTAAAAAGCAAATGGTTAATATAAATTCATTTGGATTAAGATTGCTTCATGAATCATGACATCCCCTCCTACATCAGAAATCCTGGCTGACTAATTTCATCAAAATTCAGATTTGTTAGAAACATTAATCCGTTAACGTATGGGGCTTAATAATGTTGCAAAGACTAGACAATTCCAGCTTCCAACAACTCAAATATCTAATTAATCACCAGTATTTACATCTAGGAGATGCTTGGAACCAATCCTTGGACAAAAGGATATAATGGCCAAAATCAATAATATTCAGATGGCGCAATATGTTAGTAAAAGAGCATCTTTGCATATGTCATTAAGTTCACAAATTTACTAAGTTCTCCAAAAGAAAGCATTTCAAATTGAAATACTGTATATGGTACTAAGGCAATAAGAAAATATCACCTTCAAAGACCGATAACAGTTCTTGGGAATTGAACCATTCTTGATGTATGACACTTTATTACCTCTAAATGCCTTGGGTACACATTCAGCATCATATCGATAAACAATTTCAACAACCTACCAATCAAACATTAAATAATTAATAATGAAAATGGACGACCATTCCTCTATATAGCAATGTGTGCTTGGAAAAGAAGCAACAAACAGTAGCATTATCTACTAAGACCAGAGAAGACAATTACACTACGAGAGGCATGAAGAGTTACAAGCCCAAGAGGAATAAAAATGGAACCGATGAGCATAAATGCAGTAATAACCTGCAGAAATGAAGATTACACCCATCAATAAAAATGAGGCAACAACCTCTAGTGGTGATGGCCAACATCACAAAAGTACAAGAAAAAATAATAAACAAAGACAGAAGATTTTGAGAATTATGATCTCAAGCACTCACCCAAACTGGTGTCAAGACAGGTTTACAAGCTGGGAGCTGTTGCTGCTTAAAAAGATCGAAAGCTGCAAAACCACCAAATCAAAAATTTTAATATCATATGCACAGAGGCATACCCTGTCTGTGCAACGTAATTGGTCATATGTGATAGCTAACTGATGCATGCTGATGCTCAAACAGAAGCATTCATATACTGACACACCCATTCACAGCCAATATATTACTGAAAGTCCATTTGTTCAGAATGTGTATCTGCACACACACATGTTCATATGAACTAACCAGTCACAAAGATATATTTCTGTGCATACACATATCCATATAAAACAAAAAGAGAAAAAAAAAAAATGATAGCAGCAGTGCCTATAAAGAAAATAAGAAGCGAAAAAAGATAACCTGTCCGTCTTGAACGCCCACCATTTGCTCTGCCATTCGAGGTACTTGCACCGCCATTCGAGGTACTTGCACCATCCACTTCCATCACTTCTAAACTTCTGCTGTGCTTTTCCACAATAGTCTATTCCTCAAGCAAAGTTTCAACCCTCAATATCTCTGAAAATCACACAACAATATTAATCTTACATTCCCACAATCTGCCCTGAACGAGGGGTAAAATCCCCTTTGATTTTATAATGAATTTTCTAAAAATGTCATTAAATTCCCAAGTCTATATATAAGTCTTCTCTGTAGAATGTCGCCAAACTATGCTAATCTAGCAATTCTAAATCTACAATTCAAGAATAAAACAAAGGAAAGAAAAAGAGAAACACAGTCCCATGCATCTACATTGTGCGTTATTAAACAAAGAGCTTTTGAATATTTTTTTTTTTCTCCTTCTCATCTAGCGCAGCTTCATCCAAGTGAGAAACTACCAAAAATTGAAACCTTTTCAGTTAATTTTTCCTTCGCGTTTTCTCAGCAACCAAACGGAGGATAAAAATAAGCCTAAAGCCTACCGAGAAAATCAAACTGCAAAGCAAAGAATTCCTGTACTTTATAGTTCGATTAGCTAGAAAAGCTTAGAAAATTAACAAAAAACCAAATAAATTTGTGAAGATCAAATTGAAAAAATATGAGAGGAAATGATTCTTACCTCCAAATTTGAAAATGAGGATTGGTTTGGGAATTCTCTCTCTCTTTTTTTTTTTTTTTCCTTCGTTTTATATCGGGGGAGAGATTGCTTTGGTTGAGGAAATTGGAATCTCGCGGAGATTGATCTAGAATAAGAATAACAAGAAAATCCACTGGCCGACTCCAATTCATGAATTCTTTTTAAAAAATAAGTTCTTTTTACTGTATATCTTTAAATACTCCATCTGTTTATTTATTTATTTTTTAAAGTTAAGGTGATTTGATCTTTAACTTCTTTTTATACATATTTTAAGTAAAAATTTAATATATTATATAAAAGATAATTAAAATTTTTTATTAAATTAAAATATTCAATTAAAATTTTATATAGAAAAAAAATTTAATTATTATTAACATAAATTATTAAGTTTTTATTTTAAATTTATATTCAAAAAATTTTAAAATCATATTAAATCTATTAAAAATAAACAATACAAATTAAAATAGTGTTTATTAAATTTATTCAAATGAGAAGCAACAAAAAGCCAACAAATTCTTTTCACAAAATTATTGGCGTATAGAACTTTGAGCAACTAAAACACTATATTGGTATAAATTGCCTGATTATAAATATAAATTGAATTTAGGGAGAATATTATACGTACTGTAAATATACATTGAAGTCATGGAGAGTATTATATGCACTGTACTCTTTTTCCCTTCGCCACAATATTTTTTTTCCCACTAGATTTCTTTTTTGGGCAAATTTTTTAATAAAGCAATTTAACAAGTGTATAATAAAAGGTGGATATCCAAGGAGGGAGTGTTATGAATCAATTCATTGTAGATGTTTCACCTCATCTTCTTACCTCTCCATTTTCCATGGCATTTACACACCAAATAATAGTGTAACTTCCACTACCTCCATGCAATTATAATGGTGATTAATACTCCATAATACCATACATGTAGATGGTGATAATAAAATTCCTTATAACCTCTGTTTATTTCTTGTAACTCCCATCCCCTATTAACCCCTATGCATAGGGCTTGTACTCTTGCAAATGTATGAAGATGGGAATATATGAAAATATATGAAGAATAAATAAAGAAGAAAAAATTAAAAATATATATTTTTGCATTACCTCATTTTATCTCTCTAATTTATTCTCTTCTTCTAATTGATTCTTTCTTTATTTTACAACAATATTAACTTTTAATTTATTAATTATCTAATTAAATTTATTTAACTAATAATGGTACTAAAATTAATATTAATTTTTATATTTTTCTATATAAATTATTAAAAAAATGCACTCACCTAGAAAAACCCTAAAAATATAGGAAAAATGGCAAAATGAAATTGGTGAAAAAGGCTCCTAAGCAATAAGAAGACTGGAGCCTCCAAAAAGGCGGTTGTGTTCCTAATTATGCTTCGCGCCCAACGGCCAAGAAATCCACTGAACTTTTTCCACCTCAAATTCCCATGCTTCCCCGCAATCCAAACAAAACCGTTTAGTACAATATCTTCTCTTTTTAACCTCTGCAAGAAACCACGTCATCTTCAACAAATCCATGCGAGATTCATCCTCCATGGTCTCCACCAGAACCAAACTCTCTCCTCCAAGCTCATTGATTCATATGCCAACCTTGGCCTACTAAATCTCGCCCAAAAGCTCTTTGATTCTATAGCCAACCCAAGTTTGCTACTTTACAACACGAATATAAGGAGTTTGGTAAACTCTGGAGAACATAAGGGAGCCCTCTTTCTGTACCGGGAAATGGTAATGCAGGGCATGTACCCAGATGAAGAGACTTACCCTTTTATTTTGAGGGCATGTTCTTGTTTGTTGGATACTGAATATGGGAAAAGGGTTCATGGCTGCTTGGTGAAATTGGGTTTTGATTCGTTTGGTATTATAGGTGATGCTCTCGTGGAATTGTATTGGGGATGTGGTGAATTTGAGAATGAGTATCAGGTGTTTGATAAAAAGTCTGTTAAGGATTCAAATCATTGGGACATGTCGATTTTTGGGAGTTTCCAGAGTGGACATGCTAAGGGGAGTTTTCCTGGTTTTGGGGAAAAGAGAATGGAGAATTTTGACCCTAATGCAGGCACTATAATCAGCTTGTTGAGGTCAAGTGTTGATTTGGGTTCATTAGATACAGGAAGAGCTCTTCATTGTGTCGTTCTTGTGAGTAATTTGGGACAAGATTTATCTGTGAATACTGCTTTATTGTCAATGTATTCAAAACTGGGTAGTTTAGGGTGTGCAAGTCTGCTATTTGAGAAAATGCCAGAGAAGGATTGTGTTGTGTGGAATATAATGATATCTGCATACTCTCAATATAGAAAACCCAAGGAATCCCTCGAACAATTAAGGTGTATGGCAATATCTGGTGTCAGAGCTGATTTATTTACTGCAATTCCTGCCATTTCCTCGATTAGGCAGTTGAAATTCATTGAGTGGGGAAAAGAAATACATGCCCAGGTAATCAGAAATGCGTTGGATTCTCAGGTTTCTGTTCATAATTCTCTTATTGACATGTATCGTGAATGTGATTGCTTAAATTATGCACAAAAGATTTTTGACTCTATAACTGAGAAGACTGGAGTTTCATGGAGTTCAATGATCAAAGGGTATGTAACTCATGGTCAGAATCTTGATGCTTTGTCTCTTTTCTCTGAGATGAAGTTGGAAGGAATTGAGATTGATTTTGTCACAGTTATCAACATCTTGCCTGCCTGTGTGAATCTAGGAGCATTAGAACAAGTTAAATACCTGCATGGATACTCAATGAAGTTTGGTCTGAATTCACTATCATCTGTTAATTCAGCATTTCTTGTTAGTTACGCAAAATGTGGATGCATAGAGATGGCCAGGAAGCTTTTCAATGAAGAGGAAATTGATGGTAAAGATGTAATAACATGGAACTCCATGATCAGTGCATATGCTAAACATGGGGACTGGTCTCAGTGCTTCGAGTTGTACAACCAGATGAAGCAATCAAATCTGAAACTGGATCCAGTAACCTTTCTTGCATTACTAACAGCTTGTGTGAATTCAGGTCTCGTTAAAGAGGGTAGGGAGTTTTTCAAGGAGATGCAGGAAACGTATGGTTTCCAACCCAGCCAAGAACACTATGCCTGCATGGTGGATTTATTTGGACGTGCTGGGCATATCAATGAGGCAAGAGAACTTGTAAATGATATGCCCATCAAACCAGATGCTAGAGTATGGGGTCCCTTGTTGAGTGCCTGCAAGATGCATTCTGAGACCAAACTTGCAGAGTTTGCTGCTGAGCAACTTATAACTATGGAACCAGGAAATGCTGGGAATTATGTTCTGCTCGCAAACATATATGCAGCAACAGGGAAATGGGATAAATTTGCTAAGATGAGGAGAGTTCTTAGAGAGAGGGGTTTAAAGAAAACCCCTGGCCTTAGCTGGCTAGAGATAGATGGATGTGTTTATGAGTTCCGGGTAGCTGATAGGTCTCATCCAAAAGCAAATGCCATATATGCTTTATTAGGAATCCTGGAATCTGAAATCAAGGAGGATCAATGTTTTCATGCAAAAGAAGTTTCTTAAAGGTTAATCTTTGCTGGGCTGAGCGAAATTAACGAAGGACTTTTGTTGGCCAACAAGAACTGTAGGTAAGTGATGGTGGAAATGAATTCACTAGCGGAACTCAAACTGTTGCAAAAGCATTCACACAACGCCTGCGTCAGAATTACCCTATGGTTGTTGTAACGTGATGCGCTGGTTGTACTGAAACAGACTAAAGTTTTCCAGGTTTTCAATTGAGAAGGTGTTTGTCAGATGGTTTCAATGTTAAAGATAACGAAGGACCCTGTCAACATGGAAATAGTTTCGATCTTGAAGCCAGTGAGGGATTCTGCCAACAACTTGGAATTGAATCTTTCTTGTACCATGGATTAAGGTTTGAGGGATCAAAAAAGACCATTTAAATGCTTTATTGGTCTAAACCTCTTTTCCGCCGTTTTGGTATGTTAACCATGTAACAATATCGGCAAATAACAAACAGTTCAACCCAAGTTTATTTTAGTCCAGGTCGAGCTCATATAACTTTTTCAAGAGCTTGTGAGACAGCTGATTTACAGTTGAACACTTCTGCATTGCTCTGGCAGAGATCTCGCCACGCATTTCTTGTAGACATACCAGGAACAAACCAGTAACCTGATTCTGAATTACCATATATTCTCCTAGCAGAATTATTTGAACAAATAATACTTGTTGCAGGCATGATATCTTCTTTTGTTGTTTTACTGGTGTTGCATTTAAATATTGATATTGCGAGAGAGAAAAAATCAACTCTTTCCTTCTTTTTTTTTTTTGATTGGGTGGATGTCAACGAAGAACTCAATGTTGTAACTTGTAAATTCAATTTCCTGTAACCTGAGCTAGGAATTGAAAATGGAGTCATGATAAAAACCTAAAATCAGGCAAGAAAGAACTTCAATTTTTAAGCAACTGAGTACATTTTCAATTACTGGATCAACCTTTAAGGGTTGTTTACATCACCGAAATTTTGACCATAACCCAATCAAAAGGATCAGTGAATAAATAACATCAACTTTTAACAAAATAAAATACTCAGCATATCCAAAACAATAAGAACAACTTTACCAACTGCCAAAATTTTAATTTGGTGGAGGTGATCACTGGACCTCAAATGGGTTCAGCGAACAAAAGAGGGTCATTTGTATAAAGATCCTTGCAACAATTGCTGCATCCTATTCCTCTTTAGGAGCTCCTTGTCCAATTTTTGGTCGTTTAGAAGCTGAGAAATTGTGGAATAAAAAACCATCAATCACCTATTTTCTAATAATAGTTCAAATGAAAACAAAGCAAGATTATATGTAAGGAAACCTAAGAACAACTTAAATCATGAACTGGCAATTACAGCATGGCAGAACCAAAGATGACACACCCTAAGGTTCAGAAACACCCACAAACCATTCTCATAGAAAAGTAGAAATCAGAATAAGCAGCTCTAACAATCTTATAGCACTCAAGTTGTAACTCTGCATAGTCATTCAGCCATTGCAGCTAGCTATCCAAGGACAAGAAGGGTCAAATATGCAAAAACAAAAATGCAACTGCAGCAGGTCAATGACATTACAAGAGGTTCCCACAAGAATTACAGATCAGTTAGTCAAGCCAAGTCATTTACCAAACCACACAAACTAAAAATGAATAATGAGCATTTAATATTCATCATAGAGATAAAAATCATCTGACATGCTTAAACAGCCATGAATGATAAGATAATATACAACACTGACAGCATGAAGACAAGAATAGAAATTATCATCAGTTCACCTCAAGGATAACAAATGCAATCTGGAAGAAACAAACAGAATACTCACATTTCAATTTCAAAGAAGACCCAGCAAGACAAGTTAATCTTGACTTTGTATCAACCTCAGCCAATGGACTTCGCTTCTCCTTAATGGCCATGCGAACATCCCAAACACGTATACACCCATCCGATGATGCAGATGCCACCAAATACGGATCCTCATTAGTAACATCATGATTATTCTTTGTAAGCACAACAACACCTTTTACACGAGTAGAGTGAGCATTCTCAATGCTATAAGCAACCTTTCCGCTGTTTGTATCCCATGCTGTAATATTTCGGTCCTCACCACCAGTGAATAAAATTCCGCTCTAGCCAAAAAAAAAAAAAATCAGAGATTTTAAGGAAGGCATGCAACATTTTACTGAAAAAACAAAAATCCAAACAACCCAGCATAAATGGAACACCAAAACGAGTTCACAAAGAAATGAGAATTGGCCTGAGTTAAAGCAATATATGATCCTAAATAAGTAAATATTGTTAGATGAATCCATCACCAGTAAGAACTAAATATCTCCTAAACATCTACTGCCTTTTGCTAAATACTCCAAAAATTCAATCTTTCTCCTAGATTGAACCAAAATATCAAAATTTGCTGACAATTAACAATGGAACAACATAAACCCAAATTAACCGAGGAAACACAAACAGTCCAATAGATAACCCAAAAAAATTCATAAACTTCACGAACTAACCTCCCCAGGAGCAGCACAGAGGACCCGCTTCTGATTCTCTAACGCAAAAAGCAATCTTGCATCCTCGGCCATGTGAATCCCAACCTTCTCATCAGAAATCATGAAAAACCTCTCCCCACTCCCGTCAAACTTAACCAGAGTTGCCTCCTTCCCTAACCTGCAACAAAAGCTGCGCTTTCCCCGCATCAAATTGGACATAGCTAGACACCCATCGCGCGAAACACTAAGAGCCAGCTTCCCCGACGGGTGCACAGCAAGATCATTGATCCCCTTCTTGTGCGCCCTAAAAGACTTGAGAAGAACGAACGGTTTGCTATCAAAGATGGAGATGGAGCCATCGGCAGAGGCGGATAAGAGGTTTCGGGGAAAGGATAGGTTGGGAGGGCAGTAAAAGGAGAGAGCGGTGACGGAGGAGGAGAAGTGGTGAAGAGCGCCAAAAGAGGCGGCAGATGGAAGGTCGTAGATTTGGACGGTGTCATCAGAGGAGCCAGAGGCTGCGGCAGGCCCCGCTGCTGCAACGGTGGTGATGGGGCCCTGGTGAGAGGGGTAGGAGAAGAGCTGGGTTAAGGTTAAGGTTAGGGTTTGCGTGGATGGGTCGTGCTCGGTGGGTTTGAGCTTGAAGCCCCAGATGAAGCGCTCGTAGGAGCCTGCAACAAGGGACATGGCGGTGGAGCTTGATTTTGAGAACAAAGACTTGTGCCTTGGGAAGGGTTTTGTGTGGGTTTGGAAGAACGAAATTGTGAGGACAGTAAATCTTAAATTCGACCTCTAACATTTGTTTTGGTCTTAATTTGACCCCCTAACTTTCTAATTCATAGCTTTTAGTCCTTCACTTTGTCGAGGGTTAGGTAAAATGGCATGCATGCACTTACGGTTATGGAAATCTAAATGGCTATCCAACTCTTTTCTCAAAAATCTTTAAGTGGCTTCACACGTGCAGAATTTGAATATAGGCGTGCCATTTACTTTTCTGAAAAGTAAGAAAAAAGATTCTCCCAACAACCTTTTCCTTTCACGTGGTCGACTTCCATTAAGGTGGCTAGGATAAGTTTAAAATTGAGTTCTACGCCCTTTGGACGATTTACAGGAGGGAGAGATACCTTTTCTGCAGAATGGATTGCTAATCTGTCTTGGATAATCTTAAGGACTTTATCAATATCGTGAGTTTAAAATTAATAGATTCTAAGTGAACTAAATGAAATGTAAATTAAAATACACTCAAATAGACAACTTCATTTTAGTTAAATCTACCATACTCAACACCAGATTAATTTATGTCTGTAAATGGATTCACAAATTAACCTATTCTAGATCTTGGAAATTTAAAAACTAATTAATTGAAAAGCATGTACAGATAAGGATTAAACTAATATGAAAAACAGAACAAGATAGAGGCATGAATGCCATGAACATCAAAATAAATAATAATCAAAAAAGAAATTGTACCTTGCAAAAATTAGAATACTTGTCATCTATTACATCAAACACAATTGAAGAAGCTAAAACCAGATAATCAACAATCTAACTTCTACAAAGTATTGTGCTGAAAAAGGAATTTGAAAGCTAAAGAAATGATCTAAAAATGTAGAAATTTGTTATGGGTTATGTGAAGAGTTGATTGTGTATCTTGAGAAAATTTAAAAAACTTCTATTTATATGCGTCTTGTGAACTGTCTCTTGGTTGATCATATCATAGACAACTTCCTCCCAAATTCCAAGGATTTTTGTTCCATTTAAATTCAAGCTGCAACAAACTGGATAAACTTAATCCTTCCAACCAACTTTACAAATATATATCCCTTTAGTAGATTTAATCTCATCTTATCCCCTTGACACATAGCATTATTAAAAAATGTAATTTACAGTGTATACACCAACATTAGAGTGAGAAAGGTTTGTCTTAAAGATCTTGGTGTCTTAGCTAAAAGTTAAATTTTTTTTTTTTGGCCACCTAGCTAATGGTTATTTTATGTCTCTTTGGTAAAATATAATAAATATTAATTATCAACTATTAATCGTATTTTAATTGTTAATTTAAATGAAAATTATTAATTGTATTTTAACTAATAATATGAACAAAGATGAGATAATTTCTTATTTTCATTCGCATCTTGATTTGAATTCTAGATAAATCTTTATTTTCTTCTAAAGATGTTACCTATTAAGTCACATAGTTATAAATTTTTTTATCTTAAATTATACAATGAGGGTTAATTTTTTTCTATCTCTTAATTTACTTCATCCATATATCATGTACCTTAAATTTAGAACATTTTATTTATAACAAAAAAAGGGACTATCAATTGAATTGATTGAAAAAACTAACAATATTAGATTAAGACAAGTTAAAAAGTAGGGGAAATATTTATTGTTCTGAAAAATATTAGTAGGTTTTTTTAGACCAAGTCACAAAGTTAGCTCCTTGGCACATTGCAGAGGTGAAACCTTTAAATTTGATCCCAAATTTAAAGTGACAATTTGTTAACAAATAAATCTTTACAGGTTACAACATCTGTGTTTAAAGGCAAAAAGATGAATTTTTTACAATTTTGCTAGGATGGAGTTTGTAAATCTTTCAAAAAGGCCCCTCCTTTAAATAAAGATGAAAAATTTTCCTCATTCTCATTAAGCATTTTCTTCTGTGTCATGACGGTTGTCCAATATTAACAGGGACCAGGACCAGTTCCAGAAAGCCAATTAACAGGGACAGGGACCAGTCCCAGAAACCCAGCTAACATAGTCGACCGTACCATGGAGTAATATATACCAGGGATTATGGACTAACCATAGTAACAATACAACTCCTTTCAGTTGCTTTGGTGGGGTTGAATCCTCTTAGGAAAGCGCCGTTCTCTCTTTCTCTCCCCAATGAACCCAGAAGAAAAGCAGCCTTCTTCCCCTCCTACCTCGCAGGCTGATCCTCCCCAACCGCCGCTGCCGGCTCCAACGCCTTCTCCATTCGATCCAAGTCGAAGTAAATCTCTCACCTTTACTAATGCTTCGTGGGTGTCTGTAATTTCTGTCCTTTTGGGTTTATTAATTTTACTTGTTAGGGTTTTGGGTCGATTTTATTCTGACCTTTCTATCTGTAGGGAATTGGTTTGGGTTTCTTTTGTTGATTTAATTTCATTTTTATTGCTTGTTTTGTTGCTTACTGCGCTGATATAAGAGCTAGTTATGCTTTAAAAAAAAGAAATTGTAAATGCTACAATGAAGGGCTAATCTTGATGTTATGTTATGGAAGATCACATGCTTTCTTGAAATTAGTATGGGTATAATAGTGTAATGTACTTCAAAAGATGGTAGCTGTCATGGTTCAGCATGATTTACTTGATGAGTAACAATTGGCAAACTCGGATTCATTTTCAAGTGGTCACTGAACCATTTAAGGTTTTCTCTTTCACTAATCGGTTCTTTAGCAGTGCAGTATGTAGGATTATTCCGTTGATTCTGGCTGTCTAGACTTGTTACTAATTTCCTCCATTCCATGCATCTTACACTTGAAATTTTTCATTTTTTCATTTTTTTTTTTTTTTTTTGAAGTGATTGGTATCATCAAAAGAAAGGCCTTGATAAAAGAGTTAGCTGCTGTATACCATGCAGAGTGCCTTGCATACTGTCAAGAACTTTTAGAACTTCAGAAAAAATGGGAAGAGGTATTGTGCATTGGTTTGTTCTTCCTCATTTTAAGTTTAAGAATGACTTTTAAATGTTCAACTGTAATTGTCAGCTGAAGAATATCTCTGAATCTCTGATAAGTGCTCTATATTATTTAATCTAGTTTCTTTTGTCTCTTGCATGCTTCACAAGTATAACTAACCATGCTTCTTTAACCATTAAACGTCCTGCTAACTATAGCATGTGCAGACATTTCCCTTTGTTTAAATTGACTTAATTAGTTTATATGGAAGAGTTAGAATTTAGATAATACGTAAATATAACAATATCATTAATCTATCAACTGAAAAGAAACCAAAAATGTTGTTTTGTTTGGGAGGGGGGTCTTGTGTTTTTTTGAAAGGAATTTTTTACATTCAAATCTTTTTAAGATAATTTATGTTGTTCACAGCCTTGAACATGCTGATACACTTAGGCCCCTCTCCTTTTTTTTTCTCTTCCACTTATTCTCCCTAAAAAGTTTATTCAGATTGAGCTATAGATCATACAGTCATTAATTAGATGTCATTTGGAAATATATCAGGTACAGGCATACAGCTTCATGTGTATGTTTGTTTAGTAGCCCTCTCATTATTCTTTTATGCTCAAAATCAACTTCACCAGTGGAGGAAAACCCTATTGTCAAATTCATTAGAGTATTGAATCTTAAACTGTCAACAGATAAAAAGGAAATGGTGGTTATTTGGGAATTTGATTATCAAGAAAGAATCTTGTGCAAGGCCTTGCTTGATGGTGTACACTTTAAGCAAATTAAGGCATGCCACATTGCAAAATATTTGCATATATTTTTTCTACACTTCTAATGAGTATTCAGTATTTTCTTTTCGTCTGGATATTTGTATGTACATGTATGTGTATCTAATGTTCACACATTTGGGAAGGAAGAATGAATTACTCCTTCAGAACTTTTAATTCCAATGAGAAAACTGGATAACATAATAACGTAGGATATTTATAGCTGTTGTTGTGTTTCTGTTTGCAAAGTTCCATCAACATCAATAATCATCTTGCTTTCATTATTAACACCTTATATACTGTTTATCAGATCTAGAGGGTTTTTGTGGTTGTCTGTTTTTTTATCTGTTGTTTTGATTATCACAGCCAACTACTAAATTCGAAAGTGCTCTGAAAATATGTGCAGCCACTTATAGATGTTAAATCTCCTGATGATTTAAAGAAAGAGACAACAAGGCCTCCGAAACGTGTAAAGAAGACTCGCTAAGCATATAGTAAGGTTTGGATCTAATAATCTCATGTCTATTTGGTCAGTGTATTGATTGTCAGAAGATGCAAATAATTCATGTTGGGACCTTATAGAAGTTATATCTTTCATGATTAGCGTGCATTGCCTGTTTTGGTGGCTAAAGTTTAAAAATCAGTAGCCTCTGTAATAAAATCAAGGATCCCTAAGGCCTAAGGGCTTTATATTTGCTTCGCCTTTCAACTTTTCACATGCTTTTTTCTTGAAATTTTGTTCAGTGGTGTCTCCATGGCATGTTTATCCAAAGAGCTGCTGTCCTATCTATCCAGATATTGGTATTTACACTTACTGGTCCTTTTTGCAGATGATGTGCTACATCTGCTGTTTCATGACATTCCTGCACCTAAGTGAAGCATCTCTATCAGCCCTAAGAAATGGCAGAGGCCTAAAGGGAATTAAATCAACATCCATTCTCGGTGTACTTACTGTTGGTGCTCTGTATTGTGTGCCATTTCAACACCATTACTTAGTAACCATTTTAACTCAAATACTCTAGATAATATCTTTAACACTTTTACCATAATTAATCGTATACAAGTTGGGTCCTGATCTGGCTTTTGTCCCATTTGTCAACTTTTTATTGGCTAATATCCAATCTATTTAGCGTAATCCAAAGGGATAATGTCAATTTGTTTCTTTGGACGCAAATCCTGCTGTTGTTTGGTCGTGTTGCGGGTAGGGCTGCAATGGCATTTGTCAATGAATGTGAACAAACTAGAAATAGCCAAAGGTCTGTTTAGAAAACAGGGAAGGGGAGGGGAGAGGCCAAATGGATCAGAAGCTGACAAATTAAATACCCAAAGAAAAAGGGAAAATGATATTTAATAAAAAGCATAAAATTTTAATAATAGTACAGGGTTGTAGCTGTACGGAAATTATTTTTTCAAAAATTCTCTAGTGGCTTCACATGTATGAAATCCGAATGCAAGTGTATCATTACTTTGATGAAAGTAAAATAGGAGGATTTTCCTAATAACCTTCTACTTTCTCACGGTCGATTTCATTGCAGATAACAGGAAGCATGTCAGATTAAAATTAAAATTTATGCATACGGACGATTTGCAAGAGAGAGGGATACTTTCTTGCAGAATTGGTTACGAAATCTACCTTGGACAACTCCAAAGATTTAAACACTATTGTGAATTAAAGTTAACAAATCCTAATTAAACTAAATAGCATACAATTTAAAGTAAATTTAAAAGAACAAGATGTACCCAAAATAAATTAAATATGTTCATTGTTAAATTAAAATGCTATCTAATGATAGATCTAAAAATTAAATTATTGTAAAATTGGAGATTCTACAATAATTAAAACTAAAACAAACATGAATAAGAATTAAATTAACATGCTTGAAGTTGAGAAGAAATATAAACGTCATATAAGTAATCATTGAAGAAATGCGACTTATCATAAACATTAAATTAATTGCAGATAGAAAAGGATTAGTTTATCTACTGAAATGA
>BPVZ01000119.1:454514-467305 GCA_020521535.1 Rubroshorea leprosula
TTTTTTGACTCAAAGAGGTAATTACATGATAAAATCTTATTTTCATCTCTCTTTTTTGCCAATGTGACAATTGATCTATCATGAAGCCTTGAATAACAAATTTAACATGGCAAAATCTCTTCCATCCATTTAAAAATATTTTGGCACGTGGTATGATCTTAAATTTTTACAATTTATGGTGTAAATAAAAATCTTCTGACAACATTACTGAAATATTTTATAATAAAATACAGTATAATTTTTAAAGTTTTTTCTCTAACATATAAACAGAAGAATAGCCAAAGGTCTGTTTGGCAAATTGATAATTCATACGACAAAAGAGACATACTAAATAAAAACCGGATGGAGATAAACCCCTGATATTGGGGGCTGATTTCTCATTTAATGGCACTTATTTTGCAGTCAAAGCAAAAAGACTATAGACTAAAATACTGGAAATTACTATTCCTTTTCCTTTTCTTCAAACAACCAATTTCCTTTTAGGTTCAAATCTTCTAATCTTAGCGTGTGTGAATCTTTTTCATTTGTGTAAGAACACAAACCTAAGCAACCCCCAGTTAACAAAACATTTTAAGCTCAAAGGTACTCATTTCATCTTCCGCGGGCATGAAAATCGCAAAGAATGTATAAAACCATGTAAAGTCTGGAAAACTTTGCTCCTGTCATTGATACTCATTTCCTTTTTCACAATTTTGTTCATAGAAAGCAAAAGAACAATCATGCACTTTCTACTCTCATTTGATCAGAGAACATTCAGCTGTTTCCTATGCTTTATCTTCCTGTGTTGTATTTTGCAGTTCAACATTATACATTGGCTTCTCTATCATTTGGTAATATTTTCCTGGAAAAGAATTGAAGAATCTCAATGCTCGGCCTCAGAATTTAGGAACATTGACAGCCAAGGAGCCAGAATATAAAAGGTTAAATGCCACAAATTTAACATTGTCCGACCTATGTTCATATTGATGTTGATATCCATCTCTATAGCCTATTACCGTTAGTGGGTGAAGAAAACTGCCTTTCAACTGCAGATCCCATTTGGTGAACAAAATTAACAGACTCTGACAGTCGATTAAGGAGATTCATCAAGGCAATCACTTCATTCCTTTGCAACTGCAACTGGTGATCAGGAAAATGAATTTTAAATGCAATAAAAAATTGAGGGTCCATATGGAGGAAAATAAATAAAATATGATTTGATAAATTCAGTATAACAAGGTGCTTATAGAGACCACAAATGTGCAGCAGAACAAAAATAAAAGAACAAATAATGGCACGGAAATACAACTAAAAGTTCAGTAAACTTTGATCTTTATTGTAGCACCAAATCGGCAACAAAAGGAATCATGAGATTGGTGCAACTTTAATTTGAAAAGGATCCCAGATTTAAGATTTTAAGAGGCTATTTCAATACAAAAGGCAATGATTTGTATGAGAGATGGAAAACAAATCAGACAGCAGCCTCCTTGGCACATGTTTATCAAAGCATCCTTGCTCAGACTAGGTTTAAAGGTGGCCGGATGAAATCTAGATAGTTCTCATATTTTAGATTTGAATTACAAAGTTAACTCTGAAATTTCTAATTATTATATGATACAGTTAAAAGTCAACAGTTTTCATGGAATAGTTGGAAATGGTCCTCAAGAGCACATGTTTTCAGCAAAATACAATACATACTTCCAAGGGAAGAAAGTTAATTGTCTACTAATTGAAATTTGACAATTAGAAAGAATCAGGACTCAAAATTGCAAAGTGTGTTTAGGGAAAGATACTTACTATTTGAGCCAAGTTTTCCTGGCCATCATCTGAAAAGAGAATCTTCAATGCAGTTCCAAGACCAAGAACCTGAAGCTTTCCCCAAAGTCTACATTTCTCACAGCCGACACAGTCCATCAAGGCACTGTAATGCCAATAGCAATAATTTTGTCATTTTCACAGGTGTTCAGATGTCAAAACAAACATGGAAAATCAAAGAGAGTGTTTACAGAACATCTCTACAAATAAGGAGCATTACATATCAAGAGAAAATGCAGAAGTACTGATTTATGTTCTCTTTTATTGCCAACAATTGTCAATAACGAATAACATCTTGAGACTGAAGCATGAAGGCAACATTTATTAAGCAAACATTGTTTCTTATTCTATATTTTTGGAAATGATAATTAAAAAAAAATCTAAAATGCACTGCTTGAGTGAAGTTGGAGAAAAACCTGATATTTCTAAATTGTCCTTGTATTTTCTGTTTCAATTCAGGCCCTTTTTGTCCTTTCCACAATTTTGCTTCATCAAATGGGAGTGGGCATGCAGCTTGCAATTGTGGATTATAGAGCAGCTGTTTTATAAAGGACTGAGTCTTCAGGTCCTCAGTGGGATTGCCAGTTTCATATTCAGCTTGTTCCAAGTAATTTGTTGCCTGAAATGCACGTAGGTTAAGCAAGTAAAATATAACTATGGCATTATGAACAAAACACTGATCAGTTTGATCACTATGGATTGATACTCACCTTTGTCACAGCTCGGAGAACAAAGAGGAATGTGAAGTACAAGTTTCTCACACGATCCGGATATCTTAAAACGCGATCATACAACAATGTGAGATTAGGGCCCCACTGATATCATAAAAAACAATATAGAAATGAAAACAATATTAGATCATTCAGTATATTGTTGTGCACACATGCCATAAATTTTGTAAGGGGCCAACATATGACTTTTTTTCAGTCAGCAAAACATCTGACTTCATGACAGGAAAAACTTATCCTTCTTTACCCATCCTGTGTCTCATGTTTTGTATAATATTTCATAAAATTGAAACAGCCTAAATGGTGCCACTGAATCAATTTTGAAGTTTTTAGGATAAAAACTGCTGAAACAGGCCAATAAAAATGAAATAAAATAAAATAAAACTGCCCAAACAGTTCAAGAATTAAATTTTAGGCTGCAAATCTTCAAGGAGGCTTAATCTCTCTTATTTCTCTTAATTTTAGCGTGCTAACTGTTAAGAAGAAATATAGTGAGGAAGCCCATACAGATTTTGAAAATAAGAGGCAAAAGCTTACAACAAAGGATTGTCAAAGAAAATAAGCATTTGAGGGCATAAATGAAACATATACCAAGTTTGTAGCTTCATCAAGTAGATAATCAGAAGCTATATGTATTGAAATGGAGGAGTGTAGACCGGAAATCAATTTGTACAGTAATTTTTCTTCTTGACATGAATCTTCAGATGGATCTGCACAAGAGATTGAAATCAGCAAGGCAATATTTTGGTGAATATTAACCAAGACAATATTATCTTAGCAATAAAAATTGAAGAGACTTGAATTATAAGAGCCCTAAATAAAAAATAAATATTGGAATTTGGAAGCCCTGTGACTTCCAGATTCTCAAGATAAACAATATAATAAATCTCAAACACATATATGTCCAGCTGTGCATATGATTAAGCAAGCAACATAGTAAGTGAGCCACCAAACAAACCAATATGAGGTTAGTGCACCACCAAAAAACCAGTAAGAGGTAGGTAGATTAGAAGCTTAAAAAAGAAGTATCACATGATGACTCTGGTTTCAGACAGTCAGCTTCAAACAGGGATGTTCAACAGAATAACCAGTTCAAGGTCTTCTTGAGTAACAACAAACAAGTTAAATGAAGGAATACAGCACACACTTGAAACAGAATGTTTGAAAACAACTTTACAACAGACTATAAAAATTAGATATTCAGTTCCTCAGAATATGCAAAAACAGCATAGGCATCCTTAACACGAGTGCACAGAAACACACATGCATAAGAAGAATGGCTAACAACTTACATTTGGGACAATTCTCTGAGTAAATAGCATCCCATATCCGTCTAGCTGAAGGACCAGTATAGCCAGTATAACGTTCAGGGTTCAATTGAAGATTTACATACATCATTTCAGCTGCAAATAAAATCCATAAACCATAATAAATTGCTACATCAAACTTTTGAAAATTAGCAGCTAATAAATCACAAATGTACAGCAACTTAAAGGACAAAACTAATAGATCATGAACTAAAACAATCTTTCTGAAAATATTAGCATAATTGCCATGGCGAAGACCCCAATGGCCAAAATTAAAGTGTATGAACAAACTATGATTCTCAAGTGAATAAACCTAAACATGCTCCATAGTATAAAATTCAGAAAAATAACTGAATAAATAAAAATTGACAATGTATGCTCTGCAAGTATCGGACACACCATTATCTGTCTCATCATCATATGTCCAAGGATTGTCTGTTTCTGTCCATCCTCTAAAAGCTTTATTGTCTAAGGTGCGGTCAACAGCAGCCTGTGGCTTTCCTTCTTGACAAACAACATCATCTAATGGCAGTCCATGGTGGAATGGCTTCTTAAATGACTCAGGGAATTCACTTTCAGGGCATTCACAAACACTGCAGTCCCTCAAACGGCACATACCATCATCAGGCCAGAAAGGGCAGTCACACCACAACTTAACCTGCCACAAAATGAATTAACATGTCTTCATAAACATACACAGACCAGAAACGTATCAAGTTTGCAATTCATTACAGATGATAAACTTTTATGCTATATTTGATAATTCAACCTAACACAATACAGTTTAATATAACTATCTACACAAAACCTAGAAGATAATTAGATAACCGTACAGAAGACACTTATGGGAAAAGAGCAAAACTCCATTTGGTCATTATGCTTTACGTCTCAATCACAAAACACATTTCATTTAGAATTAGCTAGTGCGTAAGAACATGCACATTGTAATCGGAACCAGTTAATTCAAACAAGATTGTTTGATTGGGCTTCATCCCTTCTCATAAACAACATCATAAGAAAATACCATCAGCTAGAGTGAGGCTTTCCTACATCTAATTCTTCAAATAGATTTGCAAAAGGCTAACCTTGAAGTACCGGAAAAATGGGGTTTTAACAAGTTCCTGGAGAATCGGATGTAATACTTCCTCATTAAGATGGTCTACGGTTTCATAATTACAACAACAATCTTCCACTATCCCGCTAAACCTGTGCTTGTCCTGCAAAAATTCAAGGAGACAAGGCATCAAATTTACTTCCATATCCAACACAACATTATGGGCATGGCAAAAGGTCAGGAGAACCAAAATTTCAATGAGTTCATTCCAAAATTCTGAGACATTCATAATTTACAATCCATGATCACAGGGTATACACAAAATTTCAAATAGGGTAGTTATATTTGGCGCCAATTAATTAAAAAACAACAAATTATCAAAACAAGAATCAACATTTTTCATTTCCTTTCTGACGTTTTTCCTCCCATTTCTCCATACCCAAACACAAAGTTTCAAAGAGTAAAGAGAAAGGCTAAACCTGCGAACAATCACACGACGACTTATTCGTTTGTCCAAATAGAGAGATCTTAGGGAAGATTGCAGAAGCCATCGCAATTGCCAGAACAATTGGGATGATAGCAGCAACTGCCCATCTCCATTGCTTTCTCTCACCCCTCTGGGTCTTCTTCCCTTTTGACTCCACCATTTATACGACGCAAGAAAAAAACAAAAACCCAGATTGCCAAAACCTTAAACCCTTGTTTGGCTTCCTAGAAAACGAATAAAAAAACCAAGAAAGATTAAAGCTTTAAATGCGTTCTACTCAAAAATTCAATAACCGAAGAAGAATTGAAAGAACGTAACGTGAAATAGCGGTGGGCGTTATTTATAAGGGAAATTTGGGTAGAAACAAGATGTGGAAAATGTAAAAATCAAGAAGGAAAATAATGGTGATGACCAAGGCAAAAAGATGGGCGCATTTTGCTGACGGTTTGATTGTTGTTGGGTTCAAAGTCGAAACCATGGGGGACGAAGACAGAGAAAATCCAAGGCATGATGCTGCTAAAAAAAAAAAAAATCCAAGGCATGATGTCTGATTTGGTAAACCATGAGGAGCAGTATATTTACCCGAAAGAGGGTAAACTCGTCCATTAATCCCCAAGCTTTCTTACACGGCATGTGTTCATACTTCATACCAACCCTTCATTTTGTGCCATTAATAATTGGCAAAACCGTATTATTAAGTCTCCAAACTTGCCTCATATTCTTGATTAAATTTTTAAATTTTTATTAAAGTAACTAAGTCTCTAAACATAGTGATTTGAGTAATTTAAACTCTCTTCTTTACGACGAACTTAATATCTATTTATACATTATTTACGTGAATAAAATATTGACATATTATTAATTACATAATGAGTATTAATCTTATCCGTATAAATAAGGTACAAATAGACATTAAGTTCGTTATAAGAAAGAGGATTAAATTACCTCAATTGAGAAATTTAGAAGCATAGTTGCTTCATTCAAAGTCTAGGAGCTTAATTAAGAATTTGGGGGTATATTTGAGGGTTTAATGTAAAGTTTTGCCTTATTAGTAAATGTCCATTATTTGTTTTTCTATCAACTTTGACATTAAGACTCTATTTAGTACTGTTATGATTTTTAATTTTATTGGTTTTTATAAATTTAACAATTACTAGAAACCAAAATTAACAATTTGTTTAGTATATGTTTTAACACTTACAATTAAAAATATGAATTTATCTAATAGTACTAAAATTATTTTTTTTCCTTTTTTTCTATAATATCATAATAATAGATTGTAAAAGCATATGAAACTAAATGAGTTTTTCTTTTTTAAATTACAAAATTTATAAAAACCAAAACTAAAAATAAAAAACTACAACCATACTAAATAAAATCTAAATTTGAGAAAAAATGATTATGTGGAAAAATAGTGAAGCCTTCAATTGAAACTTAAAAAAAAAAAAGTCACATATAATATTTATGTACAATATGATGTATCATTTTATAATTTATTTTTTTTCATTTGAAGGATCATACATAATGTTATATGTATATACTTATTTAATAATGCATTTTTTTGTTCATTAACATTATACTTGTAGCTATACTTGTAGTTAACCATAAAAAAAAATTAAAATAAAAATTATACTTGTAGCGTTGCCCAAACTTTAAAACTAGAACCAATATATAACATGGAGGAGAGAGAAAAAAATATGGGTTTTTTTTTTTTTTAATCCTAAATGAAGGGTTTCATTGAAGGCCTACCATTTTCCATATCATCATTTTCTATTAAATTTGACACCTAAGTTCATGACGAAATGAGAATGACTAACAGTGGACATATTTTCAAAAGGTTAGGGACTAGTAGTGGCATTAAATGAAGGTTAAAGATGGAAGTATCCAATGTCAAACAGGTTAGGGATGAAGAAGGATTTTATCCCAAAAAAATACGTGAAGTTTTTTTAGTAGACACGGCGGGGTTTGAATAGTCAATGTGATGTGTACATTCAACATTGGGTCGTCGTCATGGTCTGCCGCCTTGGTTTGAACGCAAATTCAGGGAAAATGTATAAGGAAGGATATATATATATTTTTTATCTAAAAATGTTAATTTTATTAAGATTTAAATAAAAATATTAATTTTTAATTATTGTTAAGGATGTTAATTTTTTAATTTTTTTAATTAGCAAAACCTTATTGTTAAGCCCTTAGACTTACTCAAACTCTTAATTAAGTTTTTAAACTTTTATTAAAGTCAATAAATTTCTAAATTTGAAAATTTAAGTAATTTAACTTATTTTTTATAATAGACTTAATTCTTATTTGTGCATTACTTGTGTGAATAAGTCAATAACATGTTAATATTTTATTTATACAAGTGATGCATAAATAGGTATTAAGTCTAATGTAAAAAAGAGAGTTAAATTGCCTAAATTGTTAAATTTATAGACTTATTTGCTTCAAACAAAGTTTAAGGGTTTGATTGAATATCTGAGATAAGTTTAGAGACTTAATATAAGATTTTGCCTTTTTATTTAAGACGAGGGCTTTAAATTTTTTCATTTAATAATTAATTAGATGTTAATACTGATGTGATAAAAAAACTTTTTAATTTAAATGTTGAAAATGAATATTTTAAATAAAAAATTAACATTTTTATTAAAAAATTAATAAAATTAACATTTTTAAATAAAAAATATATAAAAATTAAGATCCTTATTTCTATATTTTCTCCAAACTCAGATTCGATTAAAGAGCGGAAGCGAAAGGAAAGAGTAGGCTTGGAAGTCTCTTGCAACGTTGTTTGGTATTGGGCTAGGATTCATGTGGCCCAAACTGATTTCAATCTTAAGCCTAGTTAGCCCAAAGATTAAGGGAGCAGGGAAGGAGCGTACCTACTTAAAACTTCATCTTAAGATTGATTGTTATTTCTATGTGACCCAAATTGGTCTTCATCTTAATGTAAGTCCATTTGACAAACTGGCCATTGTGGCCCAATAGAGTTTATCTCTCAAACTTCTTGTTTTTTGTTGATGTCTATTTTTTTTTTTTTAAAGTTAATTTCCTACTTTGTAAACTATAAAATTAGAATTATTAACTAAGATATAATCCTTAATATTAAGGGATTTGCCACCCATTTGACGATTTATATTGTCAATGTTGTAAAATAAAGAAAAAATCAATTAGTAGAAGAAAAATTAACAAGTAAAGTGAGACAATGCAAAAATATATCATGTTTTTACTTCTTCCTTCTCCATTTGTTCTCCATACATTTTCATACATTTATAAGAGTACAAGCTCTGTATATAAGGGCCAATAGAGGATAGGAGTTACAAGAAATTAACATCCTTTAAATGGGAGGTTACAAAAATTAATCTCCTACTAATGGAAGGGTTACAAAGAATCTCATTATCACCATCTAAATGCATAACATTATGGAGTGTTGATTACCATTGTAATTGGATAGAGATTGTGGAAGTTACACCATTAATTGGTGTGTAAATGCTATGAAAAGTGGGGAAGTGAGAGGATGAAGAAGGTAAGACATCCATAATGAATTGATTCATAACACTCTCTCTTAGATGTTCACCTTTTATTATGTGCTTGTTAAATTGCCTCATTAAAAACCTTGCTAGGAAAAAACCCAATTGGAAAAAAACCTTGGCGAAGGGAAAAGATTATAGTGTGTATAATACTCCCCCCTGAATTCAATGTACATTCATAATCATGCAATTTATGCCAATCTAGTGTTTTAGCTACTCAACATTCTAGAAGCCAATCATTTTGTGAAGAGAATTTGTTGGCTTCTCACTTGAATAAATTTGATAGACACTATTTCAATATATATTTGGAATATTGATCCAAAAACATCACGTAATTCTCGCAATTTTAATTCTACTTGGATCATCTCGTTTCATGTTGGCCAATCATTTCTTCATTGATAATTTTCAATAAATTGGATCCAAGATCCTTATTTTCATTGACTATATCCATCACTATTGCATATGCAAGAATTTTTTATCAATAATAATTTCATATCAATTCCATTCTCTTTTAGAAGAACTATAGAGATCTCATTATTGTATATAATTTCAACATTCTCATCATTTTTAAGTACCTAAACCCTTTCTTAGGGTTATTTCATCAAGAACTCTTTAAGAGTTTTATGATTTCAACAGTACTAACATTCTGCTTATACTTTCTTTTCATTCTTGAATTTTTATTCTTAGAATCATTCATTCTAACACATTTCTGGCATGTACTTATTTGCTAATATTTTAGCAACTTTTTTAATAAGAATATCAATATAAGCAAAAGCACTTAAAACTTAAATATATGATATATTACCTTCATTTCATCAATAGATGCAGCCATCAATTGATAGTATAGAATTTTAAAATTTTGATTCATATCAAGTTATTTGAGGATCTTAGAAAATGCATCTTGAGTTATCTCACCCTTTCCAACATTTATTTCTCTTCCCTTGATATTAGGAACATGATTCCTTTAGACTGACAATCAATAAATTTTGTTATAAAAAGATTCACAATCATCCAATACAAACTCTCGGCCTTCTTTGGGATTATTAAGCTAAATATGCTCTCAATACAATATTTCAGATTACTTAAGGGACTATTTTGTGACCTTTATATTGAAGTATATATTAATACCATAATATATCAAAAATATTTCAAATAATTCAGCATAGGCTTATATGTCTCCTTGAAATCCAATATGACAATGAAAGAGATTATATTTCAATTGTATTTGTAAAATGCTTGGTAATCATGTTTTCGAGGCAATGCAACATATGAAAAATCACTTGATGGCCAAATTACTTAAGCCCAAATCATTCTAAGATTAATTTTTTATTAGCCCCAATGTTTGATTCTATTAGATTTATATATGTAATTCAAAAGAGAAAACTTTTCAAATATGTGCATTTTGGTCACATAAGAGATGTAACATATGGGGCATTTTGTACTATTCTCATTCATTGTTTCAATATGATAACCATTATGTTTATACCTTTAAAATTTAGTAGATTTCAATATAATCTATTAGGATACAACTAGTCACATATTTAAAAAATTTTGTTTTCTAAGCTACAAAATTCAAGCTTTTCAAGAGTTTTTAATAGTAAACAATGTACAAGCTCTTTGGGTTTTTCAATCAAGCTAGTAAAATGAAATATCACATTAGCTTCAAGCTAAGTATAACTAGGAAAAGTTTTCTTTTTCAAGATATTTCATTATGGCACAACCTTTTGCATATTGAAAAATGACATATAATTTGTGAAGTTCTATTCCACTATTATACATTATGTATAACAAGATTGAATGTATGTCACATTTTATTTATCACAAAGCTACCATTATACCCTCATTATGTGATAGCAATTCTTTACACAATTTTAACTTTTCATCATTGATTTCATTACTATAATAAGGATGCCTTTTTTCAAAGTATTTCTCCAATAATATGTAACCTCCATATTGAGAGATACTAGATGGGATTAAAATGAATCTCAAATTTTGGGATATAAATTCCCCATATAAGAAATGTTACTGTAGAATTTATATCCATTCATAGATGCATTCTTGCATCCCATCTTCTCATTAGAAATGAATTCTTATTGAGGAGACTTGATTCCAAAGAATTTTCCTTTTAATTCATAATCCCCACATTAGGATATATATTTAATATCTCAAATATTTAAGATACTTTCCCCAATATTCTCAAAATAAATATAATACATCTAAGTTTAAAATAAAATTGTGTATCACAAATATTACAACTGCATATCCATAATATTGTTTTTCACAAAATATATTTTTACAACTTGTCCCTTCTCATTAGATAAAACTTGGAATAAATTAAGCAAATACTTCAGATAAATAAGCACATGAATTGCTTGGATATATTAAAGATATGTGACCAATATTCATTTATATCACATCTAAGAATTCTCAAACTGTTTGCCAACTTATTTTGCAATTCTTTTCATTTTTCAATTCTTTTCATTTTTGTAGAGTCTCATTTGACAACTACATTCATAACCATGATTACAACATAATGCCACATTCTCTTCCAGGAATGGAATCAAACCAATAGTTGTGATTGATGATTTGTCATCAATTCATAATTTTGTTGGCAACAAGAAGACATATTTATTTTGAATATATATATTAAAATTACTCTCTCAAGATTGTTACTTTTGGAACATATTGAGGCATGCAAAGGAGAGTGTATCTTCTTTAGTATGTTTTCATCAATAATAATTTTTCTTCTACATAAAATAATTTAAAATATTTACAGATTTATACTCAAGTAATAAATGGATCCATTCATAACTAACTTTTTGGAAGAGTGGCAATTTTCTTTTGATAATCATCTTTCTTCCAAACAATTCCATTATTCAAGTGAATCATTCATCAACAACCAATTTATCAAGGGCAATGAACTCAAATTTTTTAACAAGTGCATATAAACAAGAAAATCATTATAGCACTATAGACTATTCACATTAGAAAATAAAAAATTGAAAGACTAGATTGTCTCAAAATCTTGTCTCAAAACTTTACCTCAACTTAGTTCTTTACCTCAATTGGTTCATCACCTCAAATAGAACTCATGAATAGTAATTTATATAGAGACAAGTCGTGTTGATAATGTGTTGTAAAATAAAAAAAGAATCAATTAATAAAAGAAAAAATAGAAAGACAAAGTGAAGTAATACAAAGATATATTATATTTCTATTATTTCCTTCTTCATTTGTTCTCCAAACATTTCCATATATTTGCAAAAGTACAAGTTCTATGTACATGGCCAATAGGGGATAGGAGTTACAAAAAATTAACACTCACTAAATGGAAGGTTATAAGAATTAATCTCATACTAATAGAAAGGTTAGAAAAAATCTCATTATCACCATCTAAATGCATGGTATCATGGATTATTAATCATTATTGTAATTACATGAAGGTGGTGAAAGTTACACTTTTATTTGGTGTATAAATGCTATAGAAAGTGGGGAGGTGAGAGGACGAAAAATGTGAGATATTAACAATGAATTGATTCATAATAGCCAATACTTTTTTTTTTTGTTTTTAGTTTGCGTCTTCTTACAAGTTTAAAAGCCTTGAGTTCAACCTACAAGCGTTAAAGTCTACCTCTTTAAAATCAGCCTACAAGCGATAGCTCTTTATTTTCCTACTAAACATAAAATCAACCTATGAGCGTTAAGCTTACTAGAGATGGCTATTTACTTCAGCAATTTACTCCAAAATCTGTAAAGCTCTGCAGATCCCCATTTTAGGAATAGACTGAAAAAATATTCCTTTTTATGAAGGATGGAGGTAATTTTTTTCCACAAAAAGTTTTCTCCACCTCATGAGTCCTAGCATGTATTTGTATATAATAACAAAATATAATT
>BPVZ01000119.1:489894-517417 GCA_020521535.1 Rubroshorea leprosula
GAGAGGGAGGGGAAGGGAAGGGGACGGATGGCAAGGGAGGGGGAGTGAGGGGGAGTGAGGGGGGCTGTCTCCTTCCTCCTGTTTGTGTTTTCAAAAAGGCAGAGGGGGAGGGAGATGGACTGATTCGGACTCCCTCCAACCACCGTCAAATCTGCAGATTTGCAATCCGTCCGATTTGGGGGGTTGGGGAGGGATTTGAGTAACTGTTTAGATTAAATTAAATGTAATTACAAAATCAACCTTAATTTTTTTATTATATCCTTTTACATTACAAGCTTAAAGGATAAATTTGTAAATTTAAAATTAATTTAAATCTTTCCCTTCCTTCCCTTCCTTTTACCTTAATTATCCAAACATAAAATAATACAATCATTCCCTTCCCTTCCCCTTCCTCATTTTTATTTATCCAAACAAAATTAACACAAATCATTTCCTTCTATTTTCTTTCCTTCCCTTTCTTTTCCTCCCCCTCCATGTCCTTTTATTTTCCTCCATTCCCCTCCATTCCCCTCCCTTCCCTTCCCTTCCCTTTACTATTTTCTATCCAAACAAGGGCTTATAGATAAAAAAATAAAGTAAAAGGACTAAAGGGAAAAGTACGAAAAAGAAGAGGAGGTAGTACGAAGTGCAACCTAGAAAAATCAGAGGCAGGCGGAGGAGAAATCATGGCGTTGGATGCCTTCTTTCTGCCTTCACGAAGACCACGACACGTGCTGAGATGCAAATTAAAAAAAAAAAAATCATCGAGAAGTCAGCCAACGCATTGATATCCACTTCTCCTTGAGACCACGACACGTGCATCTGCCTCCTCCTCCTCTCTCTCTGTCTCTCTCTCGAGCCTGTCACAACCTCTGTCACCACCACCCTTCTCCAGCACCACCCCCTTCCCTCCGCCTAGAACCGCTCAACAGAGTCACACCCCACATTTTTTGTTAAACTATAATAATGTTAATGTGCAGAGGATTAAAATTAAGGGTGGCTTCTTTTTAACCGGTAAGTGATTGAGCATGGGATTGCGAGAACACGCCTAGGGTTTTGCCTTTATATGGTAACGATTTCAGGAGATTTTTTTTGAGATTTGTTTTTGGGTAATTGGGTTGGGTAAAGGTGGGGGAGACATTTGTTATGATTTGGACCAGAATCATGGTACTTCCAGAAAACCCACCACACCATTCTTTCCCTCTTAACTCATATTTGTTGTTTTTCATTGCCTCTTTTCAAAAAAAAAAAAAAAAATCATTTGTTTTTGGTTTAATTTAAATATTTTATTTTATTTATTTATGATTATAAAAAAAATATATTATTTAATATACTATAATAATTTATAGTTAATTTTATGCCTTGAAGTTATTACACAACATATTGCCTATTTTATAATAATTAATAAAAAAGACATGTACATTTTAACATTTTTTTATTATTTTTTTATATCTAAAAGTTACGTTACAAAACATGAATTTAAAATTTTATGTAAGAAAAATTAATTTTTTATTCGAATTAATAAATCATTGATCATGTATATTTTAATATTAAAATACTCACTTTTAACTAATAATTAATTAAAATGCATAATTTATGTTACTTGAATTCCACGTCACTTTTTTATTTTGCTTTTCCCTTTATTCACAGAGTGAAAAAGCCTTAACATCCGTTTTATTTCATCCCGAGGATTTAACTTTAACCAGTCATCTTCATCTTCTCTTTTTTGCATTTTTTTCACATTGACCATATGTTTACCTCTCAATTCAATGATTTTGTATGGCATCAATCCTTTCTCTTTTTCAACAGTATTTCTACTGTTGTCCTATTTTCAATTTGTGCACGAAAGTTTTGTTTGGTTTGTTGTTCTATAGTTATTTCTCTTTCCTAACACTTGCAACAATAGAATGAGACATGTGGTATAAATTGATCTAAATGATCTCTCTCCAAAAGAAGAATTAACAAAAGAGACAGAAACAATGCACTTGCAGCTCCGGTAGGGCTGGAAAAAGTGCATCAAAACCTTGGCCATGGTCATGGTTCATGTCGGCCGGCAACAAGATTGTAAAATTCTCCCCCTTCCCCAAACTTCCCCAAAATTCCCTTACGTTCAAAAAATCAAAAAAAAAAAAAAGAGAGAGAGAGAGAGATGGTAACAATCCGGCCGTAAGATGGATTTAAATTTTAAAAAATAAGCAGTTTATATGATAGTGGCAAATTTGGAATATGGATATTTAATGTAGTTTTATTATAGAATGTAGTCTTATTATACAAAGTAAGACAAGTAAATCAACCTCACTTATATAGTAAGTAAGACAAATAAATTATAAATGTGGTTATGTGGTTACGGCCACGCAATTTGATTAATTTTTTATTTGTTTATTTATAAGAGTAATTTTTTTGTTAAACAATTACTTATAATGTTTAAAAAAATTAATTTATAAATTAATCATTTTAATTTATTAAACAATATCAACTATTTTATTAATTATCTAATGTTCTTAATAGCCCAATTGAGATAAAATTAAACAAATTCTATGGCCTAACAAATGGTCGTCTAGCCAATAACCTCTCCCTTAAATCATATACAAGGGAGTACTTCTCTTGCTCATTTGTTTTTGTTGTCTTAATTTGAACTTTTATACCAAAAAGAAAAAGTTTTGTTAACATATGCCTTAAGAATAAATGTTAATGTTGTAATTAATATACCTTTTACCTTTTAAATGTAAAAACTAATATTAATTTTAATACCAATGCCATTTGTATGATTTTAATTGATTAGTGGATTAATTAAAATTTTATTTTTATTTTTTTAATGAGAATTAATTCTTAAAATGTGTATTAATTACACTCTTAAGGGTATAAGTTAATTAGAAATACCCTTAAATGAATAGTAATTAAAAAAAAAAAAGAATAGTAATTGAAAATTTTTTTTGAGATTAGTGTATAGTATTTATTAAACATTAGGGTGAAATGTTAAGCATGATTTGAAGGATTGCACTTATTAAGGGCAAATGATTGAAGTATGTAAATTAAAAAAAAAAAAAAAAGCTTTGAATCTTCTAATATATATAGTTTTGACTATATTGACTATAAATCACTAGCCATCAAATTAAGGGATTAGACTGATCAAATTTTTAGTATTTTATAGTTTAATATTATCTGAACTATAATTTATATATTTTTTATTTTAAAAGAAAGAAGTTATTCTTACAACCAAGCATCACCTAAAATATTTTGGCAATTTCTCTTTCAACCCAAAAGTTTTGAGGATCATGCACTTTTTGTGGGATGTAATTGTGATTGGCGGATTAAGGTTAAGATTTTACAAAAATAAATTGATCAATGATTTAAATAAAGCCTCTCCCCAAAGTTCCAATAGCATCTTAGGTCTTCCAGAAAATTGGGTATATGTTTGTTTGCAAAGATTCCAAAAACCAGAATCTGGGAAGGTCAAGATGTGGAAATGGAGGCTTTATTAATTTTTTAGCAACAGGCTCTAGTGGCTTTTCTGTTGACGGGCATCTAAAATGTGAGCTACTACTAACTTTCCCAATTAAATATGTTGGAATATATATATATATATAATGGATTGGGTGGTTTGATTCATTTTGATAATTGAAAAGAAAGAAGGAAAAGAACAAACTAATTATAGGGGCAGGATCGAAAAATTGAAATTAAAGACAGAGGAAAAGATAAATTACATAAAATTCCAAAACTGGGGCCAAGACAAATTATTTCCTCTCTAGAGAAAGATTCATTTCTAGTTTTTGAATGGTGAAATTATTGCTTTCCATTTAAAATTTCAAAATTCAGAATTTTGTTTTTGTTATTAATTGAAAGGTGGGGTTTGAAGCATCTCAATATAATTGAGAACACACGTACCAAATCAATTGAAAATATTTGATAGTTATTATTCTGTGCATATTTCTAAAAATTTTAAATAAGTAAGAATAAAAGAAACTCTCGAGGGGTTAGCCCTATTAAGGAGTAAATGGTAAGAATCATTCAAGGTTAAGATGTTAAGAGTTTTGCTTTTTGATTCAATAACATTCTATCAGTAAACAAAATAACTATCATTTTTCCAAAAATATTGTAGTTAATTTAATATGAAATGAAGGAGTTGTTTACTGTAATAGTTTAAAACCAATCAAAGAATAATTATCATTATTAATAATATAAATACGTTCATTTATTAAATTATATGAAATTATTAACCATTAATTTTAAATTATTACAGTAAACAACCCTTAAACATAAGTGAAGAGCCGCTGGGTCTCCAAAGCTGCCAATTTATTTGAGAACAGTAGTTTCTGCTGCTTCCATAACTAATTAGTGTACATTATTTAGGGGTCGGAGGCAAAGAGACACATCATTACACGTACGGGTAAATGCTAATTAATTAATCCCTTAATGCCCTCAAATCTTTCCCTTTTTTTTTTTTTCTTTTTTGAAAAGTACTAATCAATTAAAAATTTAAGTTACCCCTTCCTAACTAAATAAATAGGAAATAAAAGATTTCATAATTAGTTTAGAGACTAAGCAAGTTGCCCAGTTCTCAACTTGACATTTGGGTGGTGGGGAAAACCTTTACTTTTCTCACTCATGTACTTTGGGCTCTCCTCATCTCCACATGCATTTGCCTTTGCATCTTCTTGTATTTACATTGCTGCCAATCAAAAGTAGGGTTTTTATTGCTGTGTAATTTTGTTTAAGTACACATAACTTTCTTTTTTCTTTTTTCTTTTTTTTTTTTTTGAGAAGATAAATATACATACTTTCAATTTAGAGATTTTAGATTAACAAGGCAAAACTAAAAAAAACAAGAACATGAATTTTGGTTAAATTCGGAATTAAGGGTATGAAGTTTAATTATTTTGAAGTAAAGTTTCTATCTTTACATAAGTTGAAAACAAAGGGTACAATAATTGCAGCAGATGAAAGCTTGGAAAATTGGCATGTCATAATATAATTTCAATCAAATTATTAGTTCAATTAATTTAACGATTACATAAAGTGAAACAAGATTTTAATTACATATTACGACCTTATATAATATCACATTTTTTTTTTTCCAAATTATCCTTATTGTGCAAAGCTCTACCTCCTCGCCGTGCCCTTTGGGTGATTAAGTTAGGTAGTCATGGCTAAAGATTCAACTATTTTTCTCAGATATGTATACAGGAAATTGTGGTCTAATTCAAGAATCAACACCGCAAAGTTTCTCAGGTGTTGCCGGCATACATTCTCCAACAACCCCTTGCATGGAGCTCATATTCCAAATCTTTTTGAGTTGACCCAAAAGGCAAGGAAATTGAAGGTAACCACTGGATGAGTATAAACGCAAGTCCAAAATATGGGAAGGTCTTATGTTTTGTTCATGTTGTGTAAATAAATTATTTTGATGCATGGGCTATAGTCCTTTTTATACTTACTTAACATAAACAAACATCTTGTTGTTATTAAAAAAAAAAAAAAAAACCTTGAATTCTAGGTTTCAAAATTAAAATGTACAAACTCATAATTGGATTATTCTTCGTAAAGAACCCCTTTTTTTTAATGTGAAACTTAGTAGTATATTGGTAATTTTTCATCAACCGATGCTTTCAATTGTCAATTACTATCTGATAACAAACACTTGACTGGTCAAATCCCAAATCTCAATTGAATTCCTGAGTTCATTATTTTTGTAGAAATTCACACACTTCAACTTTCAAGCATATATTTATGGCAAAAAGCATCATAGTGAAAAAGTCTACATGTATATAGGTACATAAGTTGTCATGTGCTAATGCCTAATTTGCTAGGAGTGTCCCCCACCAGGGCGCCTCCTAAACACTAATCAAGGATCAACATGAAAATTGTCTGATGACACTTGAATATATTGTCATTAAGATGAAATTATAACCATATAATTCCCATATGGTGCAGGTTTGAATAAAATTTTCAACAAGATATTTGCGTTTCTGATGAAATTTAAACTAACCTTAATTATGCCTTAGGTTAAGTAGCTAGCCCTAGCCTCCCTAGCTACTAGATAGAACCTGAAGATCCAAGACTTAAAATCTTGGACTCGAGGGTCAGTTGGGAGTTGGGACCATTAGTGCACATCACGACCATGAGATAGGCAAAACTAATTCAAATAATTCACCTACCAAATTCTAACAACAGGCATATAGCTGTTGATAGATCGATAAATTCTATTATATCATAAATATATTTTAATTGGTTAAAAAATTTCAAAGATAAAATTTTTTATATATATCTTTAACACACTTTTAAGGACATCAACTAATGTGAAGTCGATTTACTGTCATATATCACTCTCTTTTTGCTCTTCTTTTTCTTTTGCCCCTACTAGGCTTGAGTTTTATTTCAATTTTGATAGGATGGGAATTGAGTTCCCCCCACAAACTAATGTATTTTGTGGTTACAATATCCCACGATTCTTAACATAAATGCTACACTAGTAGCCCTTTTATGGTTAACCTTTTTCATTAAATAATTTGACCAGGTTTAGTGAAATAAATTGATGAATGATGATAATAATGGTACATATATTTACTAATGAAAGAATCCTTTTGAGTTGGCATTGTCATTACACTTGATAAGAAGCCCATTGATTCAGGAAGGTATAGGCAATGTTTTTAATTTCATCACTGTATGCCTCCTGTATATAAGGTGAGGGATGCATGCATGCATGCCAAATCCAGGAACTCACCCTGAAATTTGCTTCTGCTAACAGTAGTTAATATCATTTGTGGTAGTTTGCAGAAAATTATTAATTATGTTTAGTAGACTAAATTGTAAGTTTTTCTAAGAGGGTACCTTTCGAGTTTTTGGATCCTCTTAGGTAAAAATTGACATAAATTGTGATGTTTATAAATTGTATAGATATATCATAAATTAAAATAAAAAATTGACTAATCACCAAACATAATATTTTTATTTTTTACCAAATATTTCGGTGATTCTTGTAAAAAAAAAAAACAGAAATCAGCTGGGAATATAGAAGTACTTGGGAAAATTTAAAAGTTATATACTATATTTCAAGCTGATTACTACTAAAAAAAATTAATTTTTTGATTCCCGATTTTTGGCATTTCTAACAGCAGAATTTAAAAATTTTTGAAAAAAGAAAAAGCAAAATATAAAAAGGAAAAAACAAATGGAAGGAAACAAAAATAATTATCTCAAGGTTAAAGCAAATTAATAATTTAGAAATGGCAATTTAGTAAATAAAAAGGAGAGGTGGGCATATATTGTTGTGGATTGGAACGGCGCAGTGTCTGTGCTTTCCCGATAAGCCCGGCGAGTTTGCTCTCGAATGGCGGATGAGATGAAATGAAATGAAAGCTTCTCTCTTTCTTTCTTCTTCACCTTCTTCCACTCTCACAACCTCACTTTGCCATTTTCTTGGATTTTCCTTCACTTTCTCTCGCGCCGAACACTCAACCCTAACCTCACACTGTAAGTCTTCGAATCTTCGAAATTTCCACTAAAATTCTTCGAGGAAGTATTACTTGCTAGTTACTCATGGAGGTTTGATTTCATTTCTACAGAAGCCGGAGACAGAGGTAGCTGAAGACGAGGAAGGACGAGGAGGAAAAGAAAAACCGAAAGAGCCTCGCATTTTCTAGTGACGCTGAAAACTCGAAACGAAGGAAAATTCTGCACCAAGGTTCTTGTTCCATCCTTCTGTTTCAGCAACTTCCGATCTCTATCTCTCTTCTTGTTCGTGTTGCTTTAATTTTGAGATTTAATTCTAGACTGGAGTGACGAACGGGTGATATATTTATCAATTTAATCGAGTAATATCTGAAGATTTTTGTTTAATTTGAATTTTTTTATAATATATGCAGGTTTTGATCTGTGGAATTGAATCTTACCCACAAAGCTAAAGAACTGCAGATCTGCGAAGTCTGGTATTCTATACGACGAAGATCTGTTCCCTCCAATCAACGAAGAAGAAGAAGAAGAAATAGAAAAATTCAAAATCTACATTTATTATCCGAAAGCTCGACACTTGTTAAACACCGAACATTGTTCTAAAAAAGTGAGTAATAAAATTCGATTATTACTGTCTATTCTTAACAGGAAAATTTAAATTCTTTGTTGGTAATTTAAGAAACAGGATTTATTAATGGGGTTTTATCATTTTACTATTCCTTTTTCTAAGTTTCTAAGCTCATATTGGTGTCTGCCATGTTTACACAGAGAAAGCAGAAAAACGGTCGGCACAGATCGGCGAATCATACCCAATTTACTGCTTTCTTTAGCTTTGTTGTGAAGCAGAGAAGGGTTCCGATTCAAGGTATATTAGCTTATTTTTTTAGCTACAATGGCCTTTTATATTTACAACTTTTATTAAAGCTCATGGTCTTTAAAACAAACCTTTAGCTAGGTTTTTTTTTTTTTAAACAACAATAGCTAGAGTCAGATCCCAGCTATGGAGTGGGCTAATTGCTTCTGTTAGTCTGGAGACGAATTTAATAATTTAAGTATCATATATATTATCATATGCTTTTTAGTGTAATTTTTGGGTTTTGGGGTTTTTATTTTTATTTTTTGGCTTTTGGTTGCAGGCTGTGGCTGCCATTTTTGCAGGCTTTGTTGCTTCTGAAATCACTCTGCAACTGCAAAAAGCTTTAACGATAGAAGGGTCTAGCTTCCTGACTTAGACCGTGATATATCCAAGCGTAAAAGGAGGTCCTTTTATCACTACTTAGCTAAAGTACTCTGTCATCGTCATCAATGCAAAGGACACTGCAACCCCACCTGCAATCTCTTTACACCTCTTCTTTCTCTCTCCAAAGTCACCGGCTTGGTTAATTTCTTCCTCTCTGTGTAATTTTCCTTCTTTTCTTCAAGTACGATAAGAATCTAAGAAAGAAATTAAAGAGGGAAGTACTTGGGGGTTGGGGTTTTGAGTTGTGGATTAGGAAAGTAATGAAAGTGGTATGGAGGTGGAGGACGGTTGCAAATTCCCAAGAATTGGTAATGGAAGAAATGAGTCTGGCAAGATAGGTCAGAAGGGGAGTGAGAACTACCCTGATGATGAGGAAGACGGAGAGCTCATCAAAAGGGGTGGGATGAATGGTGGAGCCACCGGTGGTGATGGCGGTGCTGCAAATCGGCTTCGTGGGTGGCACCACTCTTCGAGAATTATTAGGGTTTCTCGCGCGTCAGGTGGGAAAGATCGGCACAGTAAGGTCTGGACCTCGAAAGGACCAAGAGACAGGAGGGTCAGGTTATCGGTGACCACAGCCATTCAATTCTACGATCTGCAAGATCGGTTGGGCTATGACCAGCCTAGTAAGGCGGTGGAGTGGCTGATTAAAGCTGCTGCCGAGGCAATTGCGGAGCTTCCTTCCCTGAACGGTTCATTTCCTGAAACGCCGAAGCAATTGAGTGATGAGAAGAGGGCAAATGGGAGTACAGAACAAGGGTTTGACTCAGCTGAAGCGGAGCTAGATGGTGACCCCAACAACTATCAGCAAAACCAAAGCCAGCATCTTTCTTTGTCTAAATCCGCCTGTAGCAGCACCTCTGAGACTAGCAAGAACTCCACTTTGTCCCTTTCGAGGTCGGAGATCCGCGTGAATCGGGTCAAAGCTCGGGAGCGTGCTAGGGAGAGGGCAGCAAAAGACAAGGAGAAAGAGCATGAGTCTCGGATTCAACAGCACCAGAATGTAAACCAAATTTCTCAAAATGCTTCTTTCACTGAGCTTCTCACCGGTGGTATTGGCAGCGGCGTTGGCAACAACAACAACAGTAATAGTAGTCCTCCTTCCGCCTCGGATCAGCAAAACCCCAACGGCGAGGCTAATTTGTTCCACAAGGCCGCGACTATCCGACAGTGGCCTGCAACTGCGATGGATTACTTCGGGGCAGGAGGACTGCTTGGGCCATCCTCGTCAAGAGGTCACCATTCTTCAGGGTTTTTAGGGCAAGTCCAATTGGGAAACTCTCTGCAGCAGACAATGTCCATCCCTCCGTTTAACGTCTCAAGTGAGAATCATCAAGAGTTGCAGCACTTTTCATCTGTTCCCAACCATCTGATCCCGGTGGCGACTACACAACCAGGGCCAGGAGCCGATTACAACCGCAGCTTCACCATTTCTTCCGGCCTTGCTGGTCTCAACAGGGGGACCCTTCAGTCCAATTCACCGTCTTTTTTGCCTCATCACCAGAGGTATTCATCTCATTTAGACGGATCACCCTTCTTCATTGGTACACTACCTGAGGAGAATCACCACCACCACCAGTTCCCAGCTGTATTTGATGGCCGGTTACAGCTCTGCTACGGGGATGGAAGCAGGAACTCAGACCAGAAGGGAAAAGGAAAGAACTAATCACTTCTGGGAACTGCACATTCCACTTCCCTATCTGGTAAGCTCCACTGCCCCATTTCCATCGCGTCAACTTCTTGTTTTTGTCATTATATTCAAATAATTTTGTGGTTGTTGGTCTGGTTAATTCTTGTCTAGGGTTCTTAGTTATTCGTCCATAGTTTTTCTTGGACTGCCTTTTGGATTTACGTGTCTTGCATAGTACCATGAATCGATTAGTTTTCTGGGTATCCATAAAGAACCCCACCATTGGGCATTATTTTTATGGAAGTTAATGTATCATATTGCCTTTTTATGATTCCTGCATGGATTGTGTTGACTAGGAATCGGCTGCTTGTCTCCTCGATTGTTTCCTTCTTGGTTTCCTTTTCCCTAACATTTGAGTCCATGCCAGATGTTAGTTTCTCTGCGGTCGAAGCCATGTGTACGGCACTGAATAGAGCAAAGCTGCTTTTAGAATGACAGTGTTTTGGTAGCTTTAGAATCCCAATTTTTTCTTTCACCTCTTGAGCTCCACCACATGGCCAAGTATCGGCTTACTGTCGGATTCTTGCATTATTTTCCGTGGATTTTGATTTCTTACAAATTGCCTAGAGTTAATATAGCAGATCTTTAAATCATTGAAAAAGTACATGGACACAGGCTGACTTTCCAACTGTGAAACCTTGGGGAATAAAATTACTAACAATTTACAGGTTAAAGGGATATGGTAGTGTAAAATTTGGGTGGAACAAGACTAACGTTGTATGGAGTGAATTAAGAAAAGACATGACATAGCAGCAGTGGTTGTGGAATTTGAGATTGATGATGATGATGTAAGAGGGTGGCTGCAGCCCAAAAGACAAATCTATTAAGTATAGCCTTTAGTTGGAGCTGAAGTTTGATTAAATAAAATATGCTTTAAATTTTCAGCAGAGATTTCTTTTGTGAAACACTTTAACATGCTTGCTTTTTCCCTTTTTAACTTCCTTTTTTATAACCAATAATTATCATTTTTCTCCTTTTCCTTGCTTAAGCTCATATTTCATTAATTTTTAACTTCAAGCTTAATCTTTTAAAATAACTTTAATTGATTAGGAGATAGAGGAGTGTTGGAAACACTTTTTTTACAGTCTCTTTGTTAATGGGCATGTGGTACATAACTTGATTGTGTGATTAATGATAAATGGGGAGAGTCAAAATTAATATATTTAATTAAATATAAAACTATTATCAATTAGTGATAAGAGTGTTGTTAACGCTCCTCTCCTTGATCATGACTATCTGAAGGTTAGCTTCACAATTCTTATCAAGAAATCTCATGTTCAAACTATTGGATGTTCTAGAAGGAACAGTTTTGGAGCTATTTACTGGGTCTACAGGAATAAAAAATTTAGTTGAATGAATCTAGCAAGTTGAGCAATCTATATTTCATATGTAATATGTGGTATAATTTATATATTTTTTTTTATTAAAAAAAATGCAGTATTAGATAGTCATAGAGGCTAATGAAATGTAGGGGGAATTCAGGTTTCAATATGATTGCGTTGTAGTTGGCTGATAAAAAAAATTGATTGCATTGAAGTTCTGTAGTAGCCTAATCATTATTGGTTTTGTTTAACTTATTAATGACAAGATCTATCTACAAGAGTTTAGCTTGGTTCGTCTCAGCTAATGTGTTAGAAACCTTGATTTTAAGATTAAGGTTAAGGTACTAATAACCTAAGTTGTTTTGTGGTAATCTCCTTTCGTTGGAAGTAAAAGATTTTGAATTCAAGTCACATGACATGTAGGTGGGGTGAGTTGAGGGATAAGCAATCCAAAATCAAAAAAAGAAAAAAAGAATCAAGGTTAAGGTTCTAAGCATTCTAACTAGGAATTGTCATCTCTTCCTTGCCCATGAAAACATTCTGTGGTCCCATTGTTATGTGCGTAAAGAAACTCAGTTATTTTCCTCAAATTAGAGTTTGGAATTTTGACTGTTATCCAAGAAGCCAAAATGATTAATTTAAATAAAAAAAAATCATATTTGTGAATCAAAGGAAGGTTGAGAGTTTAACTCTTTCTATACTAAAATTGAGATGTAGCAATGAATAAAAAGAACGAGGATAAAATATAAATTTAAACACTTTTAATATTATTCAAGTGAGTGCAAGGTATTATAGAATTGAAGTATTAATAAATTTGAAAAGTTTGAATAAGAAAGCTTTGCATAATTGAAATCCAAAATATATAGCATTCTAATCAAGAGTAGAATTAAATTGGTAAGATCGGTTTATCAATGCCAAAATCAGCTTAAATTGGAGAAGTTTGCTTTGGGATGGTATAAAATAAAGTGCAACATAAAGCAGCAACAATAAATTTTGAGGTTGGTAAAGAAATTCCAATTTGATAATAATTTTATAATGAGGTTTTTGCTTTGAAGCTTGGAAAATTTTTGGTAAAGAAAATGTAAGCAACTATAAATTGTTATGAAGAAGTTGGGGTTTAACATGGAAGTGAGTTGGTGGGAGTATGAATAGCAAGTAGTCTTAACAATAGGGGAGTACTTCAACCCACATACAAAAAGATAGAACAAGGATTAGATAACATTTGACAATTTTGAGCTAGTTTTGTGTGAAACTGGGGATATGTATACATGCGGATATGATGAGTTTGGCAAAGCTACTTGCTTCTTAGTTACTTTTGCTTTGATTTTTCATAAAACTTGTTGGATAACAGATTGCTTTTTATAGTAGCATTTGAAGTGCTAATAAGCGATTTCCAAAAAAAGCTATTGTCACAAGTTTTGTCAAAATCAAAGTAAGAAGAGCTTATAAGCAAGTAATTTGCCGAACGGGCTCTTACTCTATGCTAGAGATTTCTTTCCTTTAGGAGATTGAAATCCTTCCCTTTGTTAATTAGTTCCCAACTATATCAAAGATTCATAAATTACAATAGCTAATGCTATGCCTTTCAAAAAAAAGCTAATGCTTGCTTTGGTTCATGAAAAAAAAATTCAAGGAAAAAAAAATCTAAGAAAAAGTAAATGGGACTAATAAAAAAAAAATTAAACCCTTTAATTTTTTTACGATCGTATATTGCTTTGGTCATTTATAAAATACAATTGATTCTTATTCGATATTCTAATTCTCTTAACTGATATTTCATTGCAATGAAACTCACATGTAAATGCTAGCATAGAACAATACCAAAAAAGAAAAAAAAAAAAAAGGAAGAAGAAAGAAAGAAAGAAATCCTAATCTGGTTTGGCAATCTGTGAGATACCATAATAAAGACTACCGAACTTGACAAGAAATAAATAAGAAATTTCAATCCAATATCACAATTCAATTCAATATACTTAGCTGCTTGTTGATAGAAAAATATGCTTTGCCTCACCATTTACTGATTTTTAAGGTTTTCTTGATCAAGTTATGTATACTATTAGAGGTAAAAAAAAAAAAAGTTATTGATGCTTATCTTACTCAAGTTATTAAAATAATAAAATATAAGGTAGGCTACTCTGCCTAATACCAATTGATTTTAGGTTGGATACTCATCTTGTGCTAGCATACACACATGTTTTTTAATAAGTTATTATTTCTTATGACACATTTTTTCTTTAAATGTTAAAAGTTTCTTAGGGATTTTAGGTCCATTGAAACCTTAGCAATAGTTAATAATACTACTTTTACTAAAAAAAATAAATATGTTGAAAATTGTTTATCTCTATGCATTGATTTCTAAACGTAAATGCTTATATAACACTATATTGCACAACAATAATGTTGAATTTTGGAGACTGTTGGGACCAATTATAGTGTCAAAAATTGCGTGTTATATAGTTCTGTATGTCCAAGCATCTACCATTTTATTAGAATATCCAATGAAATCTCTTATTAATATTATGCTTCTGGTTTATGCTTTATGATCTGTATAAACAATTTAGCAATCTTACTTCATTCCCTAATTCCCAGGTGTGTTCATTTGTGGCTATGTACAATTGCTTTCGCTTGTCTCTAATGTCCTCATGATATCTATTAAGATATAAACTCTATTCATCTTGGTATCTAGTCTCCTTGCCCCACGTCAGGCAAATACTAGTTTTGGATTTAGGAAGCATATCTTTAGTTTCCCTAAAATTTTTCATTGATTATATATGATGTAGTCGTTATAATAAAATGTGTAATCTAACTAGACAAAAGTCAATCTGTATATTTCATGATTTAATGGGTCAGTAATGTTATCATTGATTAATATTTTTTCTCAAGCCATAGCTTAAACTTTTAGGCAACATGATTCGTGATAGATGTCATGCCTTGCCCATGGTAGTTTGGTTTTCCTACACTGCTTCTAAGTCCAAAGTCTTAAAAAGGTATGTATCAACTCCTCCTTGCAGCAAGGTTAGTCAAGCATATTAAGAATTTCTGCATTCTACAATATTGATTTGACTAGATTGTTGGTTTCTTTTATGGATGGTACTTATTTGGGCAGTTTAGCAACAATTGCTCTAATAATGGGAGTCAAAATCTTACGCTTGCTGTATCCACTATGAGCATGGATGGATCTGGGGGAAATCATACAAGACTAGTAAATAATAGTACAAGACTAGAACTTGAGGTCTTAGGTTTGAGTCATGACATCAGGGTAGGGTGAGAGTATAGGTGGAGAATGGTTACTTTTCATTTCAGTGCTAGCTAGGGCGAGAGAAAAGGCAGGCACATGAAAAGCATCAGTTGCATATGAACGGCACTAAAAGTGGCTTCTTCCATTCCTTTCACCTTTTTTTGGTGTATGGTTTATGGCTACCAACAAGGTGTTACAAAGCAAATTGTTTGGTTATTATGGGATGTTCATTTATTTTCTGAGTTCAGTGCTAAACTTGCTGAGTTCTGGAACTGGAATGAAAAGCAGCACTGAAGCTTGATATAGAATTTGCCCTTTGGGAAAGAAACATGCAGGTTTAGGTCCATATTGAAGCTTTTTTAGATAAGATTTTATTGTGTTATTCTTTTACCAACTTTTCTTTCTTTCTTTAGCTCCTGACCTTAACCATGGAATTAAGATCCAGAAGTTAGTAGATACTAACTTGACTAAGTTCTAGATGGTAAACTATTCTTTGATACTTCTCTATGGATTCTAGATCTGTTGCCTATGGAATGGGGACATTCACAAAGTAGAGTGAATGATACTGCTTAAACTATAAATTAGACATCAAATTTACTTCGTTTCATTTCAGTGCATTTGGGAGGCCAAAGGAAGGTTGTATTCGAAGCTTCAACCCTGAACGAATTTACCAAATGGTTGAATGAACTCATTATCAAACCTACTTGTGATTGTCTGAAATACTTGACACAACAAGTTTCTTTATGTAGCAAGACAAGAAATGATGCTAATCTTTTGTTAAAATAATTTTATGCAGGAAAGCAGAGATGGAGAAGCAGTAGATGTAAGAGCTGTGAGTGAATGCATTCCTTCCCTGCATCTGCTGATGCTTTATCATTGTCTTCTTCCGGAATTGTTATTATTTCTGCTTAATCCATTTGAAGTCATTCCATGGCATTTGCTAATTATGATATATTTATCTATGCGTGCAAAAGCATTGTGTGTTTCAACAAAACGATTCGATTGGAGTTATTATTCTTTTTCCCCTTCTTGTCTAGAATGATCCTCAATCTGTCTATAATTTTGGTTGAGCAACAAGGTGGCCTTGTGAATGAATGGGGTAGGGTCATCGTTCCATGTCCCAGAACTGTCCTAGTTTGAGAAAAAATCAAACTTGATTTTCTTATGCGTTTTTCAATCTTTTTTAGGACTTCGTTGAGGTCCTGGGATGCTGTTTTCTCCACAAGTAGATTTTAAATTGCATTCAATTAACCAAATGAGCCCAAATATCTTGAACTGACTTCTAATGGGCTAAGGCTCATTGTACTTCAGACCAATCTTTTTGCAAATCAGATTGATTTCTTCTGGTTTGCCTATATTCAATTGGTTTCTTCCTCATTTGCCTAAAGAAAAATGGTTTCTTTCCCATTATTATTGTTTTGAGTCAGATGGCACGTGAGTCAGACTTTACATAAATTAGCAGAAGTTGATTTTTCACACTTTTGACGGGGATTTGCACTTTTTATTTTTTATTCATCTATTTATTTTAATTTTAATTTGTTAGTTTTACATAAATTAAGAGGTGTTGATTTTCACACCCGAGTTTGGATTTGCACTTTTTATTCACCTTTATTTTAATTTTCACTGTCTTTTACTCATTCAACTCATATGTCAATGATCTAAATTTATAATCTCTTATTTTAGCTGGAAAAAAAAAATTTATGACTGGAGCACTTAAGTGTTAACCATACTTTTATTTTAATCCTTGGATTGAAATGTTGATCTATGACTTAATGCATTTAATCATAGAAGCGACATTGGCTAAAAAAGTTCATAAAAGCAACGGACACTCAGACTTGGGGAAATGCCCACAAAAGGTGAGGAGGCATCAGGCATGGCATGTTCTCAAAAGAATCCCTAGACAAAAGGACATGGTTGATGCTTCCCTTTCACTGCATTCACAGCCAGCCTTTCATGGAAAACATCCTTATTTACGCTAAAGTCTGTTGTTCTTTTTGATTGCCCTTTTGCAGGTATCTTTAAAAAGTGCCTGCAAAAGGGTGCCTAGAAATTTGCAGTATATTCTATATACTATCAACTAAAATTTCTTGAAGTCATATAAAAGACTACATGGTTAAAGAAAGAGGCCATTTCTACCCATTCTAGATTCCAAGTTTTCTTAATCGGAGTATAAGTTTGAGCTTAGATATTATTAACGCTTGAATTCAGAAATTAACTCTATCATTAACATTTTGTTAGAACTACTAAAGAGACTAACTCTATAATTAAAATTTTATTAAAACTACTAAAGAGAATATTGTAATATAGTCAATGTAAGATGAATTATATTTTAGTTTATGAATAAATGAATATCAACTTTATTAAACTCTTAAAGTTAGACATACAATTGATTTGAAAGTGAGAAGGAGAATCAAAGCTGAAGAAAAATGTAAAAAAACTTGTCTCATAATGCATACTGACCTTATTTAATTTAGTGAGGGAAGATGGCTTAGAGTTGAAGGAAGGCACTCGAATGTGATGTGCCTGGAAAAGAAAGTGGGAGGAGCCAAAGAAATGACCAAAAATAAAACAAAATAAAATATGATGAAATTGTGCATATAATAATAAAATTCAAATTCTTTGGTCGGTTAAAGGTATGTTATTTTCGTTAAAATTAAAGAACTTACAAAATTTATTTTATTCATTAGCAAAGGTTAATAATTAAATACTGATAAATAAGATGGGGTGCCTGACAATTTTAATTTTCCCCTCTGATTTCGATTGCCTTTTCCTTCTCATAAACTCAACTATTGCCGGCATAAGAATAAACATGTGGGGCTTGATTGTCATATAGCTTCTTTATATTAAGCCAAGCATGATATACCTCCAACTATGATACCAATTTCTTTTCCTCAATTATTTGTTTATTTTTGGTTAAGAGTTATCATATGCATCAAAACAGGGGAAGGTCAAGGCGGATTTGGATCTTCCCTTCATCACAAGAGTGTCTGAATTATGAAGCAGAGTCCAAACTTCATTCACGTGGGGGATTGAAAAGAAACAAAGAGAGTAAGAAAGCTCATGTGATAAACAGATAAAGAGGGGAGCAGAACCAGCTAATTAATTCGAATAAATAATTTCTAGAACTAAATAATAGAAAAAATTTTATATCTCAAAGTGTAATGCTTATGAAAATCTTTGTAGATGTGTTGTTTTAAGAGGTGAAACCTCTTTCAGTGTAGATTTTCTTAAGAGGAATAGCCTTTTCCTGAACTTTTCCAACTTCATTGTTGTATCTTCATTTACGATAATATAATTATAATGTCATTTAAAATTATTAGCTTATGATCATAATGTATTATTGAATGAATAACATCATGTATCACGATTTAAGTTTAAAATGTTCGCATGACATTACAATTATCAGTTTTTGATTTCCATACCTCAAGAAATAAATAAATGAGAAAAATAAACAGTCAAATGATTGATCTCTAACTGTATGTCTTCCTCTAATTTAATAAGAAATTAATGCAAAATAATTATCTCTCTTTCTTTCTCATTCATGATAAAGAAAATGACGGCTGGCACTTGCTGCTTCTAGAAACTGTTTGAATTCTATATGTAGTTTTAAATCATTAATTCAAAACTGTAAATACCTAGACCCACCACTTCCTCTGATTCAAGGTCTCTTTTTTGCTTTAATTTTCTGGTAAAAAGAAAAAAACAAAAAAACAAAAAAGGAAAAACGAGGGGACACAAAACTAAACATGATAATTCCTAAAAATGATTACAGCTAAAGGCCTGAGAAGCAGGGTGTTTCCAAATACAAAGGGAAGAGAAGGACAGCACTTTAGGGAAGGACTAAAACATCCAGAAGCATATCTAGCATTAGCATATGGATGATTTAACATGAGGGAAATGGTAGAAGCAAGGCATCTTCCCATTTCAGCACAACTACAAAAAGAGATGCCATGCCACATTACTTTCAAAGGCCTACAAATTCCGACAACTCCAAGTGCTGGATCAGTATCACATCATTGTCCATAGATGGATCTAACCTGGAAGCATATCAAGCATCTAAGAAGACAGGAAGTTCTATCTTAAATTCGTTAAATTGACAACTTCATGAAAAGTGACCACGAATGCTGACCAAGGAGCTCATTAATCATGAAGACTGAATAGCCATACTCATGGTCTCGAGATAGATTCTTCACCTTCTTCTCCTTTAATTTATCACTATAACAGCCTAGAAGTAAAACTAAAGAACGTGCAGTGAATCAACAACCTAAGTAGTTAGTGAGAATTTCCTTCTAATTGAAATAATAAATTTTGAATTCGAATTACATAATATGCAAAATAAGTTAAAGGATGAAAGATGATCGTCTTTTATCTTGCAATCTAAGATATACATAAGAGAAGACTGATGTATGTGAATAAGATGAGTTAAAAGATGGAAGAGGTTGCCTTTTATCATATAACCCGAGATTTAAAAAAAGAAAAAAAAGAAAAAAAAAAGGAAGGAACAAAGAACATGTAGTGAAATCAAATCCTGTTTATTGAATCATAGCAACAAATGCAAAAGCAAATCCTGCTCCATCATACACCCTCTACTTCGCAGTTAAACCATCTAAATAATTTGCAATGACAGGATAGTAGATTTAATAACGTGGCTAACATTTTATTCATCCAAGAAACGTTAAGCTAAAGGAAAACTACATTGCTTGATGAACTTGAGAAGTATATAACATAAGCATGACATATTCATACCTACAATATTCACATGTGGGGAGGGGGATTATGGATATAGTAAAACTACAAACTCAAAGCTCTTACAATATTGATTTAGTTGCAGGTGTGTACTCTTAAAGCATATGCCTCGAATAAAAATAACCAGCAGATGCATTTGGGTTATCAGTTCACGCATGAGACTTTCAGTGCTTTAAGAATATGCACGTTTTGTTTTCCACTGGCGGTCCACAGCTAGATTTAAGCTTCATGGGACTCAGCACTAAGTTTAAACTATTATTAAACAAAATTGTTGCCTGATTTTCTTCTTCTGAGAGCATGCATATTTCTTCTTCCTTTAACCATTGGGCTTTACCTGAAAAGCCATAGTACATTTTTATTTATGAGATGCATCATACAAAGCAGAACTAGCAGATCCCAAACAAAACACAGGGCAAAATAAAGGGCATATCTCTTCTGCTTGTAAGAGTGAAACCTGAATGATCTTAGGCCTGTTAATTGCAGGGATGAATAAAATATAAGAAACCTTACCTTGACCATGAACATCTTATTCAAGTAAGAAAATTTTATTTATTTCTCATGTGCCTTCGGAGAATGCAAACTGGATTTTTAACCCATTATTTCTGTCCCTAACATAACATCATGCTCTTCCCCCAAACTCGAGATAAAAGCAAATAACAGATTTAAGCATTTTGGATATAAGATAACTTCATGAATATGAAGCCTAAAGGACCAAAAACATGTAAGTTTAAAACTAAGAAAAGATGTTCTGATGGCCCTAAAGTGAATAAAGCACATATATTTTATATAGCAAGATTAAATAACAAATAAAGATATAAATCACAAACTACTTTAGATTAATTTTTTTTGACCCATAGCCTCATATTCAAAGTTGCAATAATATCAAACAATGTAATCAACAGAGAACTCAACCAAAATATGCAGAACCTAGAAAGGAAAACAAGTTTTATAAATTTACCTCGTAGATCAGAATGAGTTCATCTCCAAACAGTATGTCCTTCTCTTTACAAGCATCTTAGCTGCAGTACCATATGGTTCCTGGAATGCATTCAATAACCAAGACCCATCAGACACCTCCTTCTTGGAGGCAGACTGCTCGGTAGGCCTAATTGCAACCAGAGTTGCACCCTTCAACACTGTTCCATCAGGTAACTCCAAGTGGGGAGCATACCACAGCCTCATGTTCAGCGCCGGAACAAGCGTTCTCTTGGAGGCAGAAGAAGCTGATAAAGGCTTCACTCTTAACTCCTCAAGCTGATCTCTATTCATACAGAGCACCCCCTGCCCATCAGCGTCGGTCAAAACCAAGCTATCAAGGGTCTTGTGCTCTGCAATGATTGGTTGAAGCAAATAATGCCTCGCAGATGCAGCAATCAATGAGCTAATCGTCCAAACCACCCTTAATTTCAAGCTCCCGTTCGTGTAAAAGGATTCGGGTATGATCCCATTATCGTCAGCACCACCGCCCACGCAAATTCCATCACCCCCACTTTCCTGCACCAGCGAATTCTTACTGTTGACGACGGAAGAAGCACCGAGAATCACGCAATTGTCAAGGGTAGACCCGAAATCCGCTCTCCACTTCAACAACACACCATCATCGATCCCCAGCTCCCCGTCGGGCAACTCAATTCGGAGGAACCGAATCTCGTTAAAATTTCTCAATACCTGCGTAGGGGAGTGATGCGTGACCCCGCCTTGGTCCATCTCCCGGTCATCGTCACCTCCACTACCAACAAACAAAGAAGAAGAACCAGTCCCAAGACCATCACTCGCCGTCCCCCTTTTAGGGCCCAGAAACTGAACTAGCGCTTGAAGGGGTTTCACAATGCCCCCAAAAACAAGCCGAAACAAACACGAAAACGGCCCAGCAATACGCGACTTGTCAGAGGATGAAGAAGAGGAGGAGGAATCATCATCAGAAATGACACAATCAACCCGAACAACAACGTTCTCAACCTGAGGAACGAGTGAATGAAACCGACGGGAAACCACACAGCATCGTCCCAACGCCTTGACGTCGCCGATCTTGTTGAAGACTAAGAGAAGGAGAGAGTCAGGCAAGCGGTCGAAGTGGTCGATAGGGGCCGGATGGATTCTGGACGACGGATCTGGACGGACACTGCCCATCTTCCTTAATACCAGCAAGTTAAATTGCCGTAATGAGGATAGAGAACTCCTGAGTGGAATTGGAAAGGAGAAAATAAGAGGGTTAGTGAAGACAGATCTGAAGAAAAGGCATGATGGGTAGAGGAAAGGAAATCTGAGAGCTGAGGTTGGAAATGGAGGAATGCTATTTCTTCCTCCTGGAGTGGAAGAGGAAGAGGAGGGGGATGGCGGTGATAGGGGCGGAGGAGAGGAGAGGAGAGGGAGGAGGGGATAGATCCACCACGGGTTTTGTCTGTCCAGAAGAGAAAGTGGAAACGGCGATGTTATGCGCGTGGAGCAAAATGGTGTGACGGAAGGAAGGAGTAAAAGGGAGAAATATTAAAAATAAATCTTTAATTATAAAAAAAAAAAAAAAAATCTAACTAAGCCTTTTAAGTATATTTTTATCCTTTTTGGGAGGGAAAGTTTTTTTCTTTTTTTTTTTTAAATTACAAAATTGGCTTGATTAAAGTAAATAATACATTCCAATTGTAGTTCCATCTCAAATGACGTTGGGTAGAGGCAAGTAATAATGTGGATCAACTACTTGGATAGGGGTAGAAAGGAAAATAACTAAATATAATTTTAATAAATTATTTTGTAATTTAAAATTTATATTATATTAAATTATAAAATAAAAAACTCCTCTCAGTTATTATTTATAAGTTATCAGCATATTAATTTATTGTTATACGAAAATGATGTAATTATAAAAAAAATTCATGAAATTTTTTTTATAAGTTAAATAACAAGGTAACTCTATTTTATTTTTTTTTACTCATTTCATATGTTGAACTTCTTTGCTCACTTTAGTTGTAGGCCGTATAGTTAAAACTTGAATATAAAAATTAAAATTTTATTTTACTTGGTAAAGATATTACTATTAAATTAATTATGTGATTGGTAAAAAATTCAAAAAGAGTTATATTCCTCCTATAAATCGTGTACTCTTAATTCACTGATTTTTTTAAAAATAATATAAGGAATAAGCCCTTTAAAAGAAATAACTCTTTTATTACTGATGTTAAAGGCTAATATTTTAGTGATAATTGTTTGAAAATTTATATATCATCCTCAATGGATATTTTTAAAAATTAACTATTAGAGTTAATATTTCATTAAAATAGATCACATATATTGCATTTGGACTTTTGATCCTAGTAGCATCAGATCACATATAAATACATCTTTCTTTCTTAAGATATCGGTTTGAATCTGATTTCTTGCAAATTTGTTTTAAAAAAAAAAAATCACATATATTAATTTACAAATTAATCTAATATTTATAATTATTCAATCAAAAAATTTACATTTTTAATATATATTTAATAATAATAAATTTTTTAAAATCAATGAATTAATTATATATATTTAATTAATATAAAAATTAATATACATAATTTACATAAATAAAATATTAAATATAAGTATTGATTTTCAAAAATATTTATAAAAAAATAATATTTTAAAAATAAAACTTTAATTTTTTTAAAAATTAAAACTAACATGCATTATCCTTTCAAAAATAGATTCTAATAATTTAAAATTAAACAAAGGTGGTAGAGATCTAACCGTGACGAACGCCTTAAACTGGCGGCATAATTAGGCTTAATTTTGACTTAAAATAAAGGTAATTAAGTAAATAAGATACAGAAAGAAAAGCTGGTGGGGACAGTCGGGCAGAGTACCTACTTGTGAATTTAACTTTTTCTGAGGTTAAATTGTAAATTAAACTAACCATAGCTAATAGACCTTGCCGTACAATAGACGGATAAAAGCCCAATTGTATTTATTTATATAAGGCCTACCATATTGATCCAAACTCAACGGCCCATTACGGACCAAAAATATATATCCAATCATTAACTCCTAACAACCATAATTAATTAATTAATTAATTAACCTAGCTGTGTTAATATTTTTATTTATTTAATTTGATTGAAATACCCTTTTCTAATTAGTATAGTTGTACTGGTAGATAATATAAAATTATTGATAATACTAAGTATATACAAATAAAAACAAAACCGTGTGCCATCAATAAATCACATATTATCATATGATTGGTAGTTTAGATCTGGATTAATTAGAAAAATTAGCCACAGGTTGCGCCATGTGTTCATGTTTAATGACTTCATGACTAATTTTTCACCCAAAAAATAAAAATATCTTTATTTGTTCATTTTTCCTTTTTATTTTATATAAAAATAAAAAACAATATACCATGATACTTGTACTTAGTTACGAATACAAACACAATAACTTTAGTTTAATTAATTTAATCTACATGTAAAACTTTGGTGTGTAACTTGTGTAGTTATTGTGTGAGTACTCCTCCCACACCATTAGGTTCAATCCTCCTTGTCCACATTCCCCCTTCCTTACCCGCAATTCCCTTAGGAAAAAAAAAAAAAATCTACCTGTATAAAAAAATTGCTAATTTACCAATGTTATTTTTAAAGCATATTGAGAGTTTTTGAGTGTAGATATTGAGATTTGACGTGTGCAAGCTGCTCAATCACGTGACGAGATGCCACTTTAATTACACGCAAAAGCCCCCTTTAAATTAAATTAGAATAAAGAAACAGAAAAGAGGAAAAACTTATTGAGACTACTTTCTACCTTAGAGCTAAATTATTGCTACACCTAATAATGTGTTATACAGTAAAAAAAAAAAATACTCCATTCCCTGTGTTTCTTCTCATTTATTTCTAGTTTTGAACTTGAGTACCACTAAAAGACCTCATATTTTTGTGTAAATATTATATGCAATAACCTAACTTTATTTTTACACTATTGAATCATAATCAAGAGATTAGCAAGTAGAGGCCCAAAAAAATAAAAAATGCAAAACAAACAGAGTTTTCTTTGGTGGTTTTGGTATTATTCAGGGAAGCAATCAATGTTGCTGTAATCAGTTGTGAAGTCTACATCTGATTTTAGTTGGCTAATCCGAATAATTAGGGTCATGATTTGGTTCAATTATTAGATGATCATGATTTCCTCTACCTTCTATAATTTGTGTTTCATTTTGCTTTGCCCAAACAAACTTGCATTACAGCTGGCTATTTTTCTAAGCAATGTGGTATTGGATCAATCCTTGTCATTTACCACTATTTAGGGAGATTAATGAGAATGTCTCAATGAATTTCTAGTGTTGACGTGATTCCTTTGATTAGATTGAAAAGGTATGCTTAATATTGTGTGTAAAAATAGACTTTATCATGATATTACCTAACTATATGTTCATAAAAAAAATCTAATATCGAATCCACCATGCGGGTTGATGGGCCGTGCGCCTCAACACGTCTCAATGAGGGGGTTAGGAGATCACTTGTTTTTGATATCGAATCTCTAATTATTAACAATTCATAACCTAACTACTAACCATTACCCTTGTCAAAAAAAAAAAAAAAAAATCTAATACCAAGAGATGTTATAAATCCAAAGCTAGCCAACATATCATTTTCTTGAGGAAGGTGGAAGACAAAATGTAAAGTGGATTGTTCAAGAAATAATAAAAATCATAGCAAAAGGCAAAGGTGGACATTTTGTTAATCGACTGCCTAATCTTAATTATTATGTTATTACGGAGAAAAATTAGATGTTTTGGGGCCGTTTTGTTACCAATAAACATGATCTAGGAATTGGGACAGAGATTTCTCTTTAAAAAGCTTGAGAGATGCTCTTGGCCTTTACGAAGCAAAGAGAAGTGAGTATGCACTTTCATGCCCCACAAAAGACCCCTCTTGCCTCTTCTTGGGACTCTCAAAGGTAACAAGAGATAGGGCTACGGCAAAAGGAATTTAATTCATAGGGACACTTTGAAGTAGGTTGGTTAGTACATGACTCGATTGGTCGTATTATGAATTAACTTGCATTTAAGCCAGAAAAGATAGGCTAAAGTCTATTATTGATTGACTTATATCTCTTTAAATTAACATTTACGAATTTTCAAAAGTTTAAATTTAATTTATTAATAGGAGTTAGTTTCCACACTTATACATTATTTATAATTGTATTTTTCTTCCATGTGGAATTGGCTGTTACACCATCTAACTCCAAAAAATAGTTGAGCAACAAAAGCTTTAGGGAGAAGGAATTGGTTAATGCTAAAGTGTTCAAGGAAAATAATTTTTTGTGTTCAAGGAAAAAAATTTGTTTTTCTTCTAATATATATTCGTAGTCAATAAAAAATTTACAATTGAGTCATATTTAACTAGTTGTCAATTTTTTTGTTGGCTCTAAGATTCATATCATAGGGATATTCACAATAACTCCTCATGCTGGTGGTCATTATGTTGAGATAGTGAAAGTTCATAATCATTTATGGGCAGGGCAGTCCATCTTCTGGTTGCTGCTAAATGGACCTATAACTAGTCGTGTTGATGGGTCACCCTACCCTAGTTGGAATTTGAAGTACCTTTAAACAAAAATGGGGGTGTGTTTGTGGGTATTAAAATTGAGCTATTCATCATTTGTGGGCAGTGCAATCCATTCCCTCTGATAGCTGCTAATTAAATGGACTCGTAAACCGCTCGTGTTGATGGGTGACCCTGTCCTAGTTGGAATGTAAAGTGCCCCAGCATCCAAAAAAAGGTCCCTTTGTGTAAGGATTTGGAATTATTGAACTTTTAAGAAAAAAAAAAATCACATCCAAGTAAATAACCATTATTGATTTTTTCCCCTTAATTTTGATAAATATATCATTTTTTTTTTCCATTGGAGATTTGAGAATTCTTTAGGAATGTTATGTTATATAAATAAAAGAGTAAAAATATACTTCTATATAAATTTTATATATTATACTTATATAAATTTTAACTATTTATCTTTCATTCAACTATCGATAATTGAGATTAATTTATATTTATTAAAAATAATTATTTTTTTACTTCAAAAATATAGTAAATCTCAATTGTTAAAAGTGAAAAAATAAATGATTAAAATGTTATATAAATGTAATGTGTAAAATCTATATATAAATGAATTCCTCTTTTAAATAAAATGTTTCACTTAAAATTTTAATGGATTCTTTTCACCAATAAGTGCTTGAATTAATTTGATATATATTAATCATAAAAGTATTTTATTCGTTTGAATTATTTTGAATTGTAAAATACAAATTCTTGAATGTGGATGGTTTCTAATATCAAGACTCTTCTATTTACGTATCCTTGCTTTATGGTTTAAAATAATTTAAATTATAAAATCACAAATTATATATATATTTATTTAGTGTTACATGAATTTCATAGTGTGATGAGATGGGATTGCGACTGAATCAACTCCGGAAAATATAAATCGTAGTAGGTTTTAAGTAGGGATATTTGAATGTGATCCTTACCAGGCCGTGATCACCTTTTGGGATTAGATGGATCTAATGTTCTTGTTTTTAATCAAAGACATTATAATTGGTCGGTAAAGCATCTTTTGATGGTACTACAGGCTGTTTTTCCCTTCTTTTTTTTTCCCAACTTATATTTATTTATTTATTTGTGACAAAAAATAATACAATATTAAATTAATATTTATTTTTAAAAAATCAAATTTAAGATTTAATCTACTAATCGAAATGTATTTCACCTACTTCTAATTATTTTAGAGAAAAATGACCGCTGTTGCAGTCAAATGGGGAATGCTTTTCAACTTATATTTAATATTAAGAGAAGGAGCATAGATTACGGAATGATCAATTGACAACAAAATGC
>BPVZ01000119.1:517517-528741 GCA_020521535.1 Rubroshorea leprosula
ATAAATTTTATATATTATACTTATATAAATTTTAACTATTTATCTTTCATTCAACTATCGATAATTGAGATTAATTTATATTTATTAAAAATAATTATTTTTTTACTTCAAAAATATAGTAAATCTCAATTGTTAAAAGTGAAAAAATAAATGATTAAAATGTTATATAAATGTAATGTGTAAAATCTATATATAAATGAATTCCTCTTTTAAATAAAATGTTTCACTTAAAATTTTAATGGATTCTTTTCACCAATAAGTGCTTGAATTAATTTGATATATATCTATCATAAAAAATATATTATCGTTTGAATTATTTTAAATTACAAAATACAAATTTTTGAATGAGAATGGTTTCTAATATCAAGACTCTTCTATTTACGTATCCTTGCTTTATGGTTTAAAATAATTTAAATTATAAAATCACAAATTATATATATATTTATTTAGTGTTACATGAATTTCATAGTGTGATGAGATGGGATTGCGACTGAATCAACTCCGGAAAATATAAATCGTAGTAGGTTTTAAGTAGGGATATTTGAATGTGATCCTTACCAGGCCGTGATCACCTTTTGGGATTAGATGGATCTAATGTTCTTGTTTTTAATCAAAGACATTATAATTGGTCGGTAAAGCATCTTTTGATGGTACTACAGGCTGTTTTTCCCTTCTTTTTTTTTCCCAACTTATATTTATTTATTTATTTGTGACAAAAAATAATACAATATTAAATTAATATTTATTTTTAAAAAATCAAATTTAAGATTTAATCTACTAATCGAAATGTATTTCACCTACTTCTAATTATTTTAGAGAAAAATGACCGCTGTTGCAGTCAAATGGGGAATGCTTTTCAACTTATATTTAATATTAAGAGAAGGAGCATAGATTACGGAATGATCAATTGACAACAAAATGCAGGGAAGCAGAGACCAAAGAGTAAGATGAATAGTGAGTGTTAATTAAAAAAAAAAAAAAACAACAACAACAAAAACGAGTGGTCCTCCTTGATGAATTCCCTACAGGAGTGATGAGGTAGGCAGATGGACAAATTAATGTACCTTCAGAAAAAAATTAATGTGCCTTGAAAATTGAAATTGCAAATAAGCAGTCAATTTAGGAAAAAGATTTAGTGAAAAAGACACATGAAATGGAAATTCATAACCTGATAACATTTTGAGTAAAAATTTATGCACTTTTAAAAAGCTCATCTTCAGGAGTCGAATCCAAAAAGGAGTGATATGAGATTTCGAGTGGTCACAATTCACACTAAGCCCTTTTTGAGGGTCTCTTTAATACATGTATTAAAATGTTTTAAAATTATTTAAGACATGTATTAAGGTGCTTTAAAATTATTTCATACTTATAAGAAAAACTTTTTTAATTCTAAATAAAATGATGTATATGAAAACTTCATACTAGTTTAATAACTTTTAACTTAGGCTAAAATCCACTAATCTTTACAAAAATTAAATTTAAATCGTTAATAATAGTTGGTTTTCACATTTGCATCTTACTTACAATCATTTTCTTCTTTCCAAATGAAATTAGGGTATTATAATTGTGGGACCAAAGTAATTAGGTTTAATGGGGAAGAAAGGGCTATGACCTACTTTGTGGTTGGAGAAAAAGCTGATGCTGAGTAATGTGCTCCCACAATATGATGAGCAGAGAACACCTAAGCTTTTTCCAGAAGTCATCACATTACAACAATAAAATCCAGCTAAGATCTATTTAAACCTAAATTATTTGCACAGAATGTGCATTTAACTAATAAGATTAAGTTGAACTTCCTAGCTAGGCCCTTTGGATTGAACTCGTAGTATAATCAATCCAAAGGAAAGTGTTATATAATTTCATAATCATCATCAATGTTCCAGCAATCATCTATCTCCATCACTCTCCCTTAATAATGTGTAACAACACTTATATATATAATTATAAAGCTAAGTGTGACCTAAGGAGTTGCAGCTTAATTAATAAAAATATTTGCATTTTACCTTATTAATCAAGGTTGAATTCATTGTAAAGAGTAATTAAGAGGTAATCTTTTATAAATTCTCTAATCTTGACATAAATTACTTGTCTTTAACTGAATTAAAGAAGCATAAGTTTCAAAATACATACAAACTAATCTAGGAACACTACCTTGACCTTAAAACAAACAATAATGATAATAATAAAGAAGCAGCGTATATGGCACATACGCTAACACAAAGTTGTAATAAACAAATGAAGCTGTGCTAAACTAATTTAATAGGAAACTCATGGTAGAAGAGATGAGGGCCAGTTTACAGATCCTATCATGTGCTCCAAATCAAATATTCATCAGCTGTCCCAGCTGTGCCCTAGGCCGATACTCTAGTTCTTTAGTAAGAGTACTAAGAATGGCAACATACTCTAAATTGCTGCCAAAACCTTGCTGTGTCGGCAGGTTAGTCCCCCCCTTCACCCCTTCATTCTATTCAGAATATATTCACAGGGCGTTAAATTTTTTTCTTTTTACATATTGATCCAAATATGAAACCATATATGGATGAGATTTTATCATAACATTTAGTCTTGTCATTGGTCACACGATGCGTATAGCATAGGCATCCCAAGAAGTGAGTGTATCAACTGTGGAGGGATTTGTGGTTTTAGCACTTACTATAAATTAATATCAAATGCTATTCTTAGGAATATGAGGAAATTTGTTATTGTTTGAAGAATTCCGTGTGTAAAACGAAAATATTTAGGTCGTGAGGAATTTTTTTTTTATTTTTTTGGGTATTACGGTTAGAGCATTATGAAACAAATTTTAATATAATTTGAAATTAATTTCTTCTCAAACAATATTAAAGATCCATCCCTAGGACATGTGGTATTGGAATTAACTAATATGAAAGGAAATTTTAGAATATTTAGGAATTCTTGATAACGTTATATTTTTTTTCCCGTGTAACCTTTATGTGCCAACCTTTTTGGCAGAAGAAATTCTTGAATCCAGAATGAAACTAGATTACAATGTATTGTATTTTCTCAAATTAAATTAAGGAATGCTGCTAAAAGAATGAGGTAGTAGAGGCCGGTACAAGCATGTTGAAGGATTAGCAATTTAGAATAGATGCTGCATTTAACCTTTCGGGGATTTGCTCATGATAGGCAATGGTTGTCTTTGTTGAGAAAATGAGGTTGGTATTTAAAGTGTCTCTGTATTGTGATGAATTGATTGGATTTAAATTGTAGTGCTCTGGTTTTTAGGGTTGACATTTTACTTTCATTAAAAAGCTAGAGATCAACTGAAATATTAGTGTTGGCAAATTATTTTGTAAATAATTTGAGATTTTAAGAATAAATATAATTTATAACTTTCTAGAAATCCTTAATTATTTTACCAAAAGAGAAAACTTCATTGAAATGAATTCTTTTATATTGATTTTTTTTTTAAATCACAGAATTCCATTAAATAAAGAGAGTGATTCTTTTATATTGTTAGGTATGTAATTTGCATTAAGACTTCTCATTAAAATATCACATATTGTTTGGTATATTGATAGGTTTCTTTTTCTTTTTTCATTTTTTTTTTTTTTGGGTGTATAAGAAAGCAAATATGGATGAGCTTGTCATAACCCCTCATTGGCACTATGTGTATTGCATATCATCACGAGAAATATGTGTATCAATTGGCAAATGATTTGGGGTTTGAGATTTTCTATTAATTTAGGTTTAGGATGTGAGGAATTAAAGGTGAATAAAAAAGGTGCAGAGGTGGTGGTCTGTTCAAGAGATAACCCAAAATACTATTCTATTTGGATATGAGATATTGGAGTTAATTAACATTATAGTAAAATTTAGAATATTTTAAAATTTTAGAAGTTTAATGTTGTTCAGCTTCGTATATTTTCGGGTCATCTTGTTTTCTGGGAGTGAAAGATTTCGTTCAACTACTTCATGAATATGAGAAATCAAATGTCTTCATCACCAACTATGGTAATAGGGTTTCCTTCTCACACTTATTTGGAACTTGAAAAATAAAATGTGTCTACCACTCCTTCTTTAATGCGGAAGTCTTCTTGTCTGATGCCAAATGTGTGTCTGCTTGATAACCATGTTTTGTAAGGTCTTATGGTTATGGTAAGTACTCAAATTTAGAAGGAAAAAAAAAAGAAAAAAAAAAGAAGATAGTAATGAAAAACCATCTCTTTTATATGATAATAAAAATTTGTCAAACCAACATGTAAGTTCAAGTTTTATAAATAAAAAAATAAATGTTGAAAGTTTTTCTTTTATAAGGTTTGACGCGGTTGAACTTCAGATTAATTATATCCAATATAACTTTCAAATACCAAGAGATTAAAATAAAAAAAAAAATTGTATGTAGAATGAGTGGAGATTTTGAATATATTCTCTTAGTTGATTTAAATAAAATAGGACTACCATAATTATTTCTAATTGATTTTAAACACAATGCCATTTATAATGATACCAGAACTCAATACTGTTCATATTGCATAACCAGTTGTGCCATAATCGTTCATATTATTATCATTGTATATTCTGGGAATAATAAGTAAAATGACATCCATTCTAAGATGTCTCATTGTCTAAAAAATTTGTTTTGATTGAGAAAACATAATTGCGGGTCAAGATGTTTGGACGTAGCATATATGCAACTGCATTTCTCATGAAATTTAGAGATCTTTATCCGGAGAATTAATACAAGTTTCGTCCACAGCGGTCACAGGTAGTTGATGTAGCTGCAGAGACCTTTTCTGGCTTGTCCTTCTGCATCTTTGGTAGATCATGTTCCAGAACATCTTGCAGCACCTTTGACCCTTCTTGAAGCTCATCCAAACTGAAAACATAGGTTTAGGTAACACATTAAACATCACATATTTATTCAGTGGTTAACATTCTATGAAAGGCCTAGCCAACAACAACATGTGCTGGCAAATGTTTGAATCTTCAGTTGACATGAAAGTAAGAGGTTAAAACAAGAATGCCTCGCCTTCTTACCTCATGTTGAGTGGGGGAGTCAACCGGACAATGGTGTCATGCGTGGGCTTGGCTAGAACACCTCTATCTTTCATCCTTAGACAGATATCGTATGCTGAAATGGGGAACATTGCCCTACTGTTGAACTCCACAGCATTGAATAAACCTCTCCCTCGAACTTCCTTAATGTAGTCTGGAAATTTGCTCTGAATCTTAAGCAGCTGATGCCTGAGTTCTTGTCCTAAATGGGCAGATCTGTACAAAGGAGGTAATTAAGTAACAGTCTAGGCTTCATTTGTTCCACTAGACCAAGATGGGTTGGGGAGAGGGGGAGGGACAACAAGAGGAGAATAGATGACAGCAGCTACTGATTAGCAAGAGGTTAAAGCACTCAGCTAAACCCTTTAGAAATCAGTTCTTTAAAGGGTAAAAATCTCAGAACAGTACCACATTAATCTCTCAGATTATAATAGGCTCAGATGCAATTAAACTTTAAACGGGATTTATTACCTCTCAGCAAGTTTCTCCTCCTGGATTACATCTAGCGATGCAATGGCAACTGCACTGGCCAATGGGTTTCCACCAAAGGTGCTGGGAACAGAGAATTAGGAGATAGTGAAGAAAATCAATTGAGAGATGAACAAATAATATGAAACAGAAAACCAAAAACAACTTAAATAATCATTTCAGAATAAGTCATCACTAAAAAATACTTAATGCAGGCCAAGAATTCCTTCAGGTTAGTTCATTGACTCATTATTTTTTGTAAATAAAATGCAAATTGTAACTAAAAAGATGACAGCAATTTTATATGAAGTTGTTCCATTGCATTTCCAACTCCAAGATATCAAGAACTTATAAGGAGATGCATTTGCATTGAGTTTCTACAGGAAAAATCTCTAGAATCATATTTTCTCCTTCCAAGTTTATCAATCTAGAGTTTCGATGGAGACCTTGAAACCCAGTTAAAGGATACATGATCTCAGTAATTGAGTGATGCAGAACTTTATCAGAACTTGCTTGGATGCATGCATATGTGTGCATGTATACAGCATAATGTTTCCATTTGTCAATGCGCATGCATGGATATGTATGGACATGTAGGTCAAGGAGGACTCGAAATGCAAAGAGGGAGATAATAAATAAAATATTATATCCGCAAACCTTCCATGCTCTCCAGGTCGGATACAAAGCATTACATCCTTATCTGCAAGCACTGCACTTACAGGCATCACCCCACCACCCAGTGCTTTTCCTAGTATCTGACCAAATCAGTTACAAGAAATATTCAGAAGTATGGAAGAGAGGCTGAAAATATGGAAGTTACTTCACTATGTCAATCACCAGCTCTCAGTAGGGATACAGTCAGAACTTTTAAAACACTGTTTAAAAAATCAATATATCATTTAGCAATACATAACCAGCAAAACAGATAGTTTCCAATGGTATCAACTAGTTTTGCAGATAACAATTTTAATCGAACTTAAAAATATTTTAAACATAAAAAGTAAATTTGTTAATTGGCCTACAAAGTTTAACTAATCTCATATCCAATTGATGCATTACTAACAAGGAGAAGATAAACTGAAGTAGTTTTTAGAACTCAAGACAATGTAAGGAAGGCACAACTACAATTTCATTCTGTTGTTTCTAGTTGACATCCTTTCTCATAAGTTGTGGCCATCAAACTAAGTTTTTATCATACCGTGTCAACTGTCCAACATGGTCTGGGTGGTTTGTATCCCATTCTGGAAATTTGGTTATTTCTAGGGCTTTATTGAATTACAAAAAATTCCTCTAGGAAGCAATTTACGTCTGCAGAAGAACACTATATACAAAAGTTTTGGAAAGGGCAAGAACTAATTTAGACTCATCAGTTATTATCTACTGGTTAAGTTAACAAACAAGATTAATACAAAAAAAACCAAATTAGTACATTCATATCCAATTATGGGGAAATCTCAGCAGAAGTTAAAATAATTAAGGTGTGCCTTACAACTACATCTGGCCGAACTTCCTCCCAATCACAAGCCAGCATTTTTCCTGACCGAGCTAAGCCACTTTGTATTTCATCAGCAATCATTAGAACATTATATTTTGAGCAAAGATCTCTGACAGCTTTTAAATAACCATCTGGAGGTATTATAACCTAACACATACAAAGTAAAAAAGAAATGATTTTCAGCAACATACAGATATAGAAATAATATCCTTCAGGTTAAGAATTGGAATGGTTTCATCCCTACAAAAGAGCTTGAAACTAAATGAATCTAGATCTAGATAAAATTTATTAAAAAAATAAAAAAAAATAAAAAAAAAAAGAAGAAAACATGCTCAATTTTTTTTCCCCATTCAGGACTATTACTGATGACCTTGTTCCTTAAAGAAAATGTGCTCAAATGCAAGGAAATCATTTCATGGCCCCAACAATCAGACATCAATTCAACAACTTACCCCAGCCTCTCCTTGAATGGGTTCAAAAAGAAATCCAGCAATACGGTCTCCATGTTCTGCACTCATAACAGGAACACATAATGGGTTTTCTCAAACATACATCATTAGCAACCTTAGCAGAAAAGGAGATCACAGAGAAATGTCAACCACATCACTTCAGAATGAATGAAGCCCTTTATGAAAAATTTGGATATAACAAAAACAGAGTAAAAGTCTAACACAAGCAAACCTTTAAAGATCTTCCCAAGAGCAATTTCATCTCCAAAATCAACTTTCATATGGCCAGGCAACAAAGGCCCGAACCCACGAGTAGCCTCATTGTCACAGCTCATAGAGATGACAGCTAATGTACGACCATGGAAGCAGCCACAACAAGAGACGATAATTGCCTGCACAGAGCTCAGTTTGAGAAAAGGATCAAATGGACATACTCCACCAGGCCTTAAGAAATTGCAGGTCACCAGAGTAGAGAAGCAAGATGATATGATAAAAACTAATCTACAACATCAAATTATGAAACTTAAAGACTTGATCCAATCATAATAATCCCCTTTTCTTACACAAAATGGATCAAACAACCTGCTCAGCCAGGCCTTAAGACATAGCAGGTTACCAGACTAGAGAAGCTCAAAAATAAAATAAAATAAAATAACAGAATCATTTCCTAAATTTTCATGAGAAAGAAATCTAAGCTATGATATCAAATCATGAATCTCAAAGATTTGATCCAATCATAGCTTAGTTATATTCATAACTACCTTTTCGTTCACAAATATAATTAATTCTCACTGGTATCTAATTCTGGCTTTTACCTTATCTTTTGGAATTTTTTTCTTTTCATAACCCCATTTTCTTGCCAACTTCAAAGCAGTTTCCACACCTTCAGCTCCAGTGTTCATGGGTAGCACCATGTCATAGCCAAACATGCTAGTTAGATGCTCAGCAAATGTTGGAAATTTGTCATTGTAGAAGGCTCTGGAGCTGAGAGTGAGTCTTTCTGCCTGTTCTTGCAATGCTTTTATTATCTTTGGATGGCAATGTCCCTACAGAAGGAGGCTATGGTGATTAAAACTAAGGTTCATGTCAAAATCAAACCCACATAAGGTGTTATATTGGCCAATACAACAAGAAATTGAAAATCCAGGATTTTATAAATTGAATTCACCCTTTTAACCATGGCTACGGGCCAATTTACCCATCAACCATATTTACCTGATTGACAGCAGAGTAAGCTGATAGAAAATCAAGATACTTTTTGCCTTCTGGATCCCATATGGTCGCTCCCTTGGCTTGAGAAAATACAATAGGAACAGGATGGTAACTGTACCAGAACCAGAAAAGTAACTTTGGTACGGATATCACAAAAACGCCCAAAATCTCATAATGCATATACAGAAACCATTGGCAAAATACTCAATTTGAAAACTTTAATTGTATAAAACAATCGCCAAAAGCAAAGAGCCTATAAATTTCCACCACATGGTGTTAAGTGTATTAAATGATTCAGCAGTAGTCTTGGTATTCACCCTCCACCTGTGATGGTTTAAAAACCTTCAAAACCAAGCAAAGTTCAAGTTTTGAAAGCAGAAAAGGAGAACAAAATTTTTGGGAACTCTAATCACATTTCCCAGATAAAAGGCCTCTCTCCTATATAGAGTTTTCATTTCAGATGTGAAGCTACTTTTCAATAACCAGAGAGTAATATATAGACACAAGACAAAACATTTAAAGCTTCATCCTTAGCATTATGAATGCATTAAGTTCTACTGTGATTAGGACCCAAGATCCAACAGAAAACTAGGTATCTAAGAATTCAGTCCCCCAACCTCTACAAACTCTGATATGCAAACAATTGGTTGGAACAATTTATCATAGAAAAAATTGTCTTACATATTCAATCATTCAAGAGAAAGACGAAAAAAGGGACAATCTTTCAAGCTAATATAAAAATAAAAAAAAATAAAAAACCAGAAGCCAAAATATGAAAATGAATCGAAATTTCAGAATTCTTGAATCATAGAATCAAAATTAGAGAGATAGAGAGAGAGCTGACTTGTGGGCACTGCGTTCGTATTCAAGGTTGATTAGGTCCTGCGATGCAGAAGAAGACAAAACCGAGCTGCCTTCGGGCACAGCACCGTAGCTCCTCCTGGTTCCCCGACTGACTCTGCCCAAGAAAAACTGTAGCGGTCTCCTAGCGGCAGCCATTTCCGATCAAACGAAGGGCGCTGTTACCTCACTTGGGTACCCACAGTATTATCGCCGGTAAAGTGTCACTTTTTGAGAATCGGAAAATAGAAAAAGTACAATTCGCGCTTCGGTGAGCTTTATCCTCAATATATAAAGCAGCACGCGCCACATGGGACTGTGTCTATTTATTTGTTGGGTACCATAAGTTTATGCACTGAATTACACCTCGATGCAGAAAATCCAGTGTTGCAGGTTGCAGGTTGCAGGTTGCAGGTTGCAGCTAAAACATTAAAGCTGCCAAAATCAGCCCTTTTCACATGGCGTTTTTAAAATTTTTTAAGGGTAAAGTTGAATCTTTCCTATCAGGGAAGAACTAACTAATAATTTTTTCTTTTTAACATATTAAAATTACTTACACGTATTAATCTTTCACATAAATGAATATTTTTTTTTTTTGTTCCCGCCCGGTATTTGGGGTTTCGTCCCGACTATTTCGGATTTAATCATGACGCACTAGAATGGTGGATGGGTCTCCCAACGAAAACTGCTGTATACACAAGTTCTCGAGTCTTAAACTAGAACAAACCATTTGCCACTTGATCCAAACCCTCGTTGGTACATAAATGAATACTTTTAACTTAGAGTTCATGTTACTTATCTGGAATGAACTATTTAATAATTTATTAGTTTAAATACGAAAATTTTGATTTTTTTAAAAAATATTAAATTTAAATATTGTAAATAAAAAAATAAATATTAATAAACTTTCTTTTTTACCTAATTCCACACACGATTTAGATTATTCAGATCCAATATCCCTGTCAAATAGCAAAAGGTTACTAAAAAAAAAAACCTAGAGAAGAAGCGTTGTCCAATGGTAAGTGATATAGTAAATTGGTTGGTGTAATAATTTTATTTAATTTAATGAGTAAAGGATTTTGAATTATTTATCATAAAGTTAGATGAAATTCTTAGTTTTTAATTTGAAATAGTTATACCAAACATTCTCAATATATTATTAGTTTTATTCACTCATGTATTTATTTATTATAATATTATATATATTTATTTAATAATACATTATATTTATTTATTATCAAATTATAATGATAAATTTATAATTTTATATAAAAAAATCACAACCGTTGAAGGGGAGGGCCCAATATCTCCCCTCCCCCTGTTTGTAACACAAGATTCTGATTTTATATAATATTATAATTATAATAATGTCTCATTTAATTTAATGCAATAAAGAGTAAAAAGAAGTTATAGATGGAGAAGAGTTTTAAACGTGTGGTTAGTGTTTTTGGATCAGTGTTTTTGGGCCCGGCCCGGCCCGGCCCGGCCGGTTGAATCGGTTGAACCGGACCCGGGCCTAAAAACGGGCCGAGTGCATACCTTGACCCGTTTTACCAATTAACCCGTTCTAACCCGCCATAACCCACCCAACCCGTTAAACCCGCTCATACCGCCTAACCCGCCGGGCTGAGTCCATTAAGCTTTTCTAATGTTAATTAAATTAATTTTTTATTTTTAATATAATTTACTTATTTTATTCTATTTTCTTATGTTATTACAATAAAAATCATATATTTAAATT
>BPVZ01000119.1:598539-610330 GCA_020521535.1 Rubroshorea leprosula
GCAAGAAGCAAACCGCCTTCAAGTTCTGAACCACAACTACGGCCGAGGCTTTGTTGAGGTAATTTATTTATCAGAAATTTTTTTTTTTTTTTAAGTACCGATTGTTCAGAAAAAAAGTATTGTTTGGGTATTAAAATTTCCTAAATACCTCTTAATGAATTTTTTTTTCATGTTTATTTATTAATGATATTTTGATAATTTTAATACTTAAATTATATCTTTTTGTACAATGCATCCTATGTACATATTTGTGTCTTAAATTTTGTTAGTTTTTAATTTTATATTAAAAAAAATAATTTTTTAAATGAATGTATTGTATAGTATATTAAATTAGATTATGTAGTATGTACCAATCAATATGTATATCTTTATTTATAATTGTGTGTTAATTTAAATGAAAGAGTCGATTAATTTATCATTTGAATAGTATCAAAATGTAAAATAAAAACTCTTCAATGATAGTATGACCTTTAATATCAAGAAATTTGCTTCTAATCTAATAGTTTATATATGTTTTATAATTTAATATAGTTTAAACTATATAATATTTTTTCTCTAAATGTAATATGGATTGTATTCCGTGTGAAAATTCTTTTATTAATTCGGCTATCATGATCCCAGTAGACGAGTATTTTGTCGTCTTGATTTTGATTATGAATGTAATCTAATTTGTGCCTAACAATTCATGAGGCTAATTGTCTACAATTGTACTTGCGTACTCATAGTTCTTTACTAATAATGTTCTTCGTTAATGGCATTTGAACATTTCTAGCATGGTTCTGAATTTTTTTTTTTTATTGTCAGAGTTTGAAATTTCAGAACATATATATACCAGGTAGAGATTTTTTGGACTGTCGATTTCAGTTATCCGTAACGTATGAAACACCATGGGGAATAATATTATTTATAGCTAATAACAACTACATTTTCATCACTACCACATCAATAGAGGCCAGAAGTGTCTAGGCAACATAGCCTTCATGCTCATGAGGTCCCCCATGGGATTACATCCATGAGAAGAAAAGGTGTTATTGCACCATTAATTGGGACTTGGTACCGGGCTCATTGGATTTTAGTGACTACCTTGCCTTGCTTTTTAGTTGCTAGCTTCGACCACAACAAACAAGTAACACCATCAATGGTCCATCGGACCACGAAGGGATGAAAATAATGCCAAAATCAATGTCTATCCTTCTCATCCACGTGACTCTTATTGATATTTAATCTATATCAAACATTTGATCAACTTAACAAATTCTTTAAACTAAAACTAATATATATGACTTTAAATGTGGAGAAGTGGAGCAACAAGTTGAAGATCGAAGTGTTGAGGATGGGTCCAAAAATGGGCTGGAGGCTCCTTATGTGCAGATAACCCGACCGGACAGGACAGAGAAAAAACGCAGAAGCTTGGGAACGATTTATGCAGAGGTTATTGGGATGGAGGAAGCAAGGAAAGTAGGCACCACCTGGGTCACGGCCAAGACAAAGGCTCGAAGAAATAGAAGAGACACAGACGTGCGAGGGGAGGAATTGCAGATGGAAAGTTGTTCTCTGTCAGATGGGTGCATCCAACACCAGAATGAGGTGATTCGAAAGCAGCTACAGATGGGGGAAGTGAGAGAGCTGTTTGTGATGGGGCAGACTTTGGGGATTCAATGCCAACAAAATGATGAAGAGGTGATCTCTAGGTTGGCGGCTTTAGAGGAGAGGGATGGAGCCACCTTCGGACGTGCCTGATGCGTCGGGACTGGTTTTTTGGGAGGTATGTGAGTTATGAGTTTTAATAATGAAGGTGATTTCTTTTAATGTTAGGGGTTTGGGTAGTGTGATTAAGAGAAAGGAGATTTTTAATTTGGTGAGTAAGGAGAAACCGGATTTTCTATTTATTCAGGAAACAAAATTAGAGGGGGTTGAGGTTTCTCTGTGTAGAAAGTTGTGGTATTTTGAGGATTTTGACTGGGTTATGCAAAAATCAGTGGGCAATTCAGGAGGTTTGTTGTCTATATGGAATAAGAGCAATTTTGTTAAAGAAAGAGTGATAGAAGGAAATGGTTTTATTGGGAATTCAGGGGAGTGGGGAAAGCAGCGGTTGAAGTGTAACCTGGTTAATGTGTATGCTCCATGTGATAGGCAAAGGAAGGCTATGTTGTGGGAGGAGTTGGGTAGTTTAGTACTGGAAGAGGGTGGTAGATGGCTCTTAGCAGGGGCTTTTAACGCAGTAAGGAATGTGGCAGAGAGGAAGGGGAGACTAGGTGAGACACAGGACATGGGAGATTTTAATCAATTCATTGAGGAGTGTGGGTTAATAGATGTTAGACTGAGGAATAGGAAATTCACCTGGTACAGACCCGATGGTTCTTCAATGAGTAGGTTGGATAGGGTTTTGTTATCCACAGAAATGAGTTTATTGGATAGAGAGTGGGTTCAAGTTGGTATGCGAAGATCGATTTCAAATCATTGTGCACTGATTTTGACGTCAAGAAATACAGATTGGGGTCCCAAGCCTTTTCGAGTACTTGACGCATGGCAACAACACCCCAATTTCAAAGGTTTTGTGGAGGATAAATGGAAGACTTTGCAGATTGAAGGATGGGCGGCTTTCAAATGTAAACAGAAGCTGAAATTAGTAAAAAATGAATGCAAGGGGTGGAATAGAGGGGTGTTTAGTAATGTGGAGATTCAACTGGATACACTGTTAAAGCATATTGAGAGGTTGGATAAAAAAAGTGAGGCAAAGGAGCTGAGCGAAAATGAGGTGCTATTGAGAAAGAAATGCTTTCAGGAGATGTGGGACATTTTTCGAAGGAAAGAAGCTGTGTGGAAGCAAAAATCAAGGAACAATTGGGTTCGTTTGGGTGATGCAAATACAGCTTTTTTCCACAGATGTGTGCAGACAAGGAGGGCACAGAATGCAATATCTGGTATCTTAGGGGAGGAGGGATGGATTGAGGAACCCAAGTTAGTTAAGGCAAAGGCAGTTAAATATTTTAATGAGTTATTTCACAAGGAACAGTGGAGTCGGCCTGTAATGGGAGGGATCCAATTTCGTAAAATCTCTACAGCACAAAAGGAGTGGCTAGAACGACCTTTTTCCATAGAGGAAATTGAAGAGGGTCTTCGAAGCTGTGATGGGTCAAAGGCACCAGGCCCAGATGGATACAATTTCAATTTTATAAAGTTTGCTTGGAACACGTTGAAGGATGATTTTGTGAATTTTTTGATAGAATTCCATCAACATGGGAGGTTAGTTAAAGGCCTAAACTCCTCTTTCTTGGCATTAATTCCTAAAAAATTGAATCCAATGCAATTTAAAGAGTATAGGCCCATTTGTCTGATTGGTTGTTTGTATAAATTATTGGCGAAAGTTTTAGCAAATAGGTTGAAGAGGGTAATGGCAGATATTATAAGTGAGTCACAATCAGCTTTTGTTGGAGGTCGTCAGTTGGTGGACAGTGTGTTGGTTTTGAATGAGGTAGTTGATAAGGTGAAGAGAAAGAAACAGGAGAGCTTTATTTTTAAGGCTGACTTTGAAAAAGCATATGATTGTGTGGATTGGGACTTTCTTGATTGGATGATGGACAGAATGGGGTTTGGAGTTAAATGGAGAAAGTGGATTTGGGAATGTCTCTCAACAGCCAGGATTTCTATTTTACTAAACGGAAGTCCGACGTCGGAATTTTCAATTAGCAAAGGTCTTCGACTAGGTGATCCTTTGTCCCCTTTTCTGTTTTTATTAGTAGGTGAAGGGCTGTGTGGGCTGGTGAAAAAAGCAGAGAGTGAAGGGTTGTTGAAAGGTCTGGAAATTGGGAGGGGTGGTATGGAGTTGTCATTATTACAGTTTGCAGATGATACTGTTTTTATGGGAAAGGCATGTGCAGGGAATTTAAAGGTTGTGAAAGCCATTTTGCACTGGTTTGAACTGATTTCAGGATTAAAGATAAATTTTAGCAAAAGTCATTTGTATGGGTTTAACACTTCAGAAGGGTGGTTAAAGGGAGCAGCTCATATCTTGCATTGTGGGGTAGGAAGGGTGCCTTTTATCTACCTTGGTTTGCCGGTTGGAGGGAATCTGGGGAGGAAAAAGTTTTGGAATTCTGTTCTGGATCGTTTTCGTCATAAGCTCGCCACTTGGAAAAGCCCACTACTGTCCTTTGGAGGCCGGATTACATTAATTAACTTGGTACTATCTGCTCTTCCTATTTTTTATTTATCTTTATTTAAAATTCCTAAATGTGTGATTGTTGAATTGATTAAAATTCAAAGGAATTTTTTTTTTGGGGGGGAGTGAAGTCCGAAAAGAAGATTTCTTGGGTTAGTTGGGATTCTTTGTGTGTGGAGAAGGGAAGAGGGGGATTAGGAGTAGCTGATTTAGAGAGGAGAAATTTTGCTTTGCTGGGTAAATGGTGGTTTAGACTAGGTGATGGGGTGGATGGTTTATGGAAGAGAGTGATTTGGGAGAAATATTATGGGGGGAGGAGAGAGGTGGATATCACTTCTTTTGAATCTTTGACGATGTCTCGTGTGTGGAAGGATATTGTGAGTGTGGGTAGAGGGTTTGCAAGGTTAGTGGAGATGTTAGTAAAAGGCTTTAAATGGAAAGTTGGTGAGGGAAGATTTGTAGATTTTTGGAGGGATAAATGGGTGGGAGATAAGTCCCTGAAAGATTTATTTCCGAGGTTGTTTGCGTTAACTACTATTAGGGAGGGAAGGTTGAAGGATATGGGTTTTTGGAGGGGTGATACTTGGGTATGGGATTGTAGATGGCGACGTGGATGTGTAGGGAGGGCTGTTGGTGAGGAGGGACAATTTAGGGAAATGATTAATGGGGTAAGGTTGAGGAGGGAGGAAGCAGATTCTTGGCAATGGCTTCATGGTAGAGATGGTATTTATTCTGTAAAGGCAGCTTATGATTTTTTATCACCGAAAGTTTGTGTTCTGGATGAGAATTGGTCTCGGATTATTTGGAGTAAATATGTTCCTTCTAAGTTGAGTGTTTTTGGGTGGAGATTATTTTTGGATAGGTTGGCCACTAAAGAGAATTTGTATAAGAGAGGAATTTCGTTGACAGGTGGGGATGTTAGTTGTGGATTTTGTCATGAGGGGGTGGAGGGGCTTCATCATATTTTTTGTGAGTGTGAAGGGGTGTGGTTAGTATGGATGAAGGTTTTGGGATGGTGGGGTTTACAAAGTGTTTTGCCAAATGATATATTTGGTTTGGCGGAGTCGGTGGTGTATGGAATAAGAGGGGGATGCTTGAAGGAGCTGGAAGCCCTTATTTTTTTGGTAACTGCTTGGTTAGTGTGGTACTGGAGGAATATGAAAGTGTTTGGACCAGTTTTACAGGCTGAAGTGAGGTTATTGGAATCTATTCAAGCAAAATCTTTTTTATGGATTAAAAATAAAGAGCCAGGATGTGTGTTTTCTTATACAGATTGGATATCAAGACCTATGGATTGTAAAGAAGCCATAGTTCAACATCGTCATAATCTGAAGAAATACAAGAAGATGCAGTGCATTGTGATCTAAGCTACTTGGGGTTTTTTTTGAGTTATTGTGGCACCGTTTCTAATTGTTTTTAGCTATTGGACAATTGTTTTCTTTTGCACTTTTGATTTTTTCTCTTCTGTTGATGTAGTGGTTTAACGTTTGTATTTGGAGGTGGAGTATCCCTTATACTCCGAGAGGAATATAATGACTATTTGTTTTGCTGATCAAAAAAAAAAAAAATATGACTTTAACAAATTCTTTAAACTAAAACTAACATATATGACTTTTAAAAATTTAACACTTATATATGATTCACAATTGTAACTTTTTCTTGATATGAGATTTGAAATGTGCCCATATTGAAATGTTACAAAAAAACAAAAGATGATACATAAGGGTTCTAGTATCCAATCACCAATATACATATATGCTTTCATTTTCCACATTTTATACACAAAGTGTGACTAATGTGCAGGGCACATAAGTAGTTTTATGTCTCCCTATTGTGTCATTGATGACTCTAAAAACAAGGGCCGAGTGCGAATTAATTATGTTAATTATTTTTTAATATGGTTTGTGTGAATAAATTATAGCGAGACAGAGATGCTCTTTTCTGTTATATTCATGCATACCATCCTCCTCAAATAATTTCACATTTTTTCAGTACATCCATATCTCCATTACTAGGAAAAATATGAATAGTCTGATCCCATAATAATGCAACCACTATGGAACAGTTTAATTCCCTTATGCACTTTGCTGGCCGACTTTTTGTTATGTATATCTCAACAAAGTCAAGAGAAGGAGATTTTTGGTTTTTGGGTCTAAGCTCTTGCTTGTAAGTATAGTTGTATGTACATAATAATTGGATTAAACCCCAAGGTTAGATCTACTAATATGTGAGTGTTATTTTATAAATTAAGTTTAAAATTTAAGTTTTGGGACTAGTACTTAAAAAAGTTAATTTTTTTAAATGTATCATATTGATATAGATGTGCATTTTTAAGATCTCTTAAAAATATATTAATTTTAAAGTGAGCAAAAATTAATTTAGAAACACTTTAACTATAAATATATATAAAAAAATTGGATTAAACTTGTGTTGACACTCATGTGTACATACACTAAGCTAAATTTTAGTAGTGTCAAAAATAAGATATTCATACTTGCCTCTAGAAATTCTAGAACAATATATCGATGGACTCCATCAATCCAAGTTTTTTTAAGTGTAATTGAGATACTTATCAGCATCCTTATATCAGGCATGGCATGTGGAGGAGATAAAGACGGTACTGATTGGTTGTTGGCAGATATGATTATAGGACGTTACAATTGAAGGGACAAGTAATTAGTTCAAATCATGTATCAACTAATTAAGGATAGACACTGCTGCAGCATGTGGACTGTATCTGTCACATATATCACATATATTTTACATCGGACGGTCGGGAGAAATTTCGAAAAATAGAAAAATATTCTATTTTGTATATATAGCTGATCTTCAAATGTACAAAAAAAAAAAAAGAAAAAAAGAAAAAAGAAGAAGATAAGCATGCAGGACAAGACAAACCCTAATTATGCAAACTTAGATCGAAAATAATTGAAACAGAAAATTAATATGCTTTTCATTCGGGTCCCATCTTTCTTTCTTCATGGTACAATTGACAAATAATATAAGTGGTTACATAAATCCCACAGCCCAGATTTTTTGAGAATATATCTGTACCTTTCTATCTTGAAAAGCTGAGTACGTACAATTAACCTCGATTATGACCAGACTGATGAAGCAGATAACAGGGTCTAATCTCATCCTTTTAAAAAGGGGAAAAAAATATCTCTCTAGATCTGGTTATGCACTATATAATTATCTCTTGATTTGAAAGAAATGTTCGCTCCTTTCCTTTCCCTTTCTTATTTGATTATATTAAAATTATCTTTTTATTAAAAAAGAAAGCTTCTACTCTCCTTCAAATTCTTGTTATCTAAATGGGGATTCCTTCAAAATGTTCTCTTTGATAAATTTTTGGGCCAAAGAAAAGGAAGTTTCTCTTTCTCAAAACCCCATGCATCTTCTAATCTGTGTTAGCAAAATTTGATTTAGAAGTTTCATACTCAAAAACGTTAGAATGTCAGTGTCTACTGATTTATTACTAGACTGAAACTCATTGAATGAAGCGACAAATGGTCACTGTTCCACTTTTTCACGTCATTTTGATGCAAGTTGTATAAAAGTTTCTGTTCAGCGTACGGGTCCATAAAGATAATGCCAAAAGGGAAGCTTATAATTAGCTTTTTGAACATAAGTATAGGGACTTCCCCAAGGACTAAGGGGGGCCGCCATTATATCTTACAATGGCATTAAGTTAAGTGGCATCTCTACCTAACTGCAATGAACAAAAGATGAAGAAGAAGGTTGATATTGCATGCGTTCACTCAAAAAGAAAGTTTTATTTTCTTTCTTTATTCATGATAGTGCTCTTAGTTTCTAAGCTTTCGACTTGACAAAGCAGCAATGGAGGAGACAAGAGTCACACACAGAGGCTAACCGCATTAGCTATGGCCTACGTGTGTAGTGACTTAGCTTCGGCAATGCTCCAATTATATTCCACTTTTCGCGGAGGAAATGAGTCTTTTTAGCCATAAGAGCATCTTGACATTGACAATAGCCACCAAGTGGCTTAATGGTATGGGGACAGTTGTAGTCTATTATGTGACGATTGTTGGATGCAATAATATTGGCTTGCCATTTCAATTGCATGTTGTACAAGTAAGGGATATGCGGAGTAAAAGAGACCAGCTTAATACAGTAATGGTTGAATTCAAAATTTGTATCACATCAATTATTTAAAATTTCAAATTAATTATTTAACGTAAGACTGTAAGTGAATCTGACTCTGTTTTCATTGTAAATTTGCCTCTCTCCTTCCTTCTTGGTTCTGCCCCTTTTTGATTGAGTTGATTCTAATATCAGATTTTGAAAGCCGGCTTTGTTAGTTTCTTTGGTTTTTTAAAGAGCGCGTGTGTGTGATTTCTTAATTATCAACCATGGAAGCTTAATGCTAGAATTATGTATATAGTTGATTCTGGTAATTACTATCCTAGATAAGGTTATTGGTTTATTAATAGACATTTATTATTTCTTACTATATATATATATATATAGTCATTGAGTTGGCCATGTTATACAACAAAAAGGTTAAGGTAGCTAATGTTATATAATCTAGTCCATCGGGCAAGTGGGAATCACACATATATTCGGCTCTCAAATGATTTTGTTTAATTTCGCTAAAAGCATAACATTAAACAACCTAATTGAGATTACATATTAGCTAACTGATTAGCTTCATCACTTTTTAGATGAATTAAAATCTATTAACTTGAAGTATAAGGGATATTCCTACTCAAATACAACCACTACAACATAAAATTATACTACATATTGAATTTCATGTGGTCCAAATTAAAACAAGAGCTCCGCGAATGAAAGTGCAATAATGGGAACTAAATAACTCTAATACAAACTTTGGAACTAAGAACCATTGATGAAATGCAAAAACACTCCCATCTATCTTTTTTCTCAGAACCAAATGAAAGACCTACGAATCATCTCTAAAACTAAATTCTCATCAAAACTAAATTCTCATCCCAAGAATTAGAACTGTGCGAGATAGAATTTCTCACAAACTATATGCACTAGGCAGACACATAGAACATAAATGACCATGCCTCCACTTGAACACGATTCTCTACTCTCACAAAGTTGTTGAACAGTGTTTGGAGCTATGAAATTTAATCCCCACCAGCTATAATACCTCTTCCACAGCTTTTGTATTTTCTTTTGTACATTTGACAAATAAGTAGTTACTAGTGTTATCATTAACAGTATGTATAACCTTGGTTGGGCCAGCTTGTGCATACTCAAAACTAATTCTTCTTCAAAAGATTTTAAGTGTGGTGCCTACTCCACATTGACTTTATTATTATTATTTTATTTGAACAGTCAAAATGTTTCTTTGAATCAGCATATTGTACTTAACTGTTGAGCTCTAAATTTCTTTAGATACTACACTCAACACTTAAACTCTAAATTTGATTTATAAAATACCATTTATTGATGAGTTGACACAACTCTTAGATTTACCCCATGGCTTCATATTATAAGAAATGCAATTATCTTAGTACCCGAAGAAAGCAGTACATCCACCAGCACATGGAATGCACAAATAATTGTCATAAAGGAAATTAAAAATATTATCATACAGGAATCTCACTCTTTCTTTCTTCCTTTTTCACCCTAATTCGTTTGTCCCTTTTTCCTTGGTATTTAGGGTACGGATGCGGGATACATAAAGGTAATTAAGGTTTTCTTTCTCTCCTTTAAGTGTTTCTCTCTTATTGAGGATTTGTTACCCTTTTTTGAAGTTTTTACTAGGCTTTTTCAATGATTTTCATTGAGTCTTGCCCCTAACAAAGATGGAATTGAAGACAACATAGTTGGGAAGTGAGGTCCGTAGATAATCTTTCTGCCCAAAAAATAAAGCATCGAATGTTTCAGACGTATGGTAGTCTTTTTTAAAAAATTTGTTTCAGAACTAAAATAAGCATTTAACTCCTCACCTTAATAAATTTGAGGTTTTTAGCTCCTAACTTTATATGATAAAGTTTTTAACTCTTAAATTTAAAGTTTTGAAAATTTTAATTCTTAAACTAACAAAATTTGATAACTTTCTTCTAAAGTAAGAATAAAATATTTGTAGATTCAATTCTCAAAAATTAAAAATATAACAATTTAATTTCAAAAGTTTCAAAATTAAAAAAATTAATAAATTAAAAATAATTAGTAGATGATTTTGCCACACACATGAGAACAATATTAGATATTTATAATCAAATTGAGTGATTAACTTAATTTAAAGAAAAAAATTTAATTGAGATTAAAAAAAATTACTTTAGTGTATTCTTCTAATCTCTTATACTTTCTGCCTTAGTAAAATTTTCTTTAATCTTAATCAAAATTCTTTCTTTGTTCAATTCATTTAGTTGATTATAAATATTTAATACTGTTCTAGTACATGTAAAAAAGTCATCTATTAATTCTTTTTAGTTTACTAATTTTTTTTAATTTTTTAATTTTTTGAACTAAATTATTACATTTTTAATTTTTGAGAACTAATTTTGTAAATATTTTATTTTTATTTTAATTTTAATGAATAGTTAACAGATTTCATTAATTTAGTAGCTAAAATTATGAAATTTTTAAATTTAAGGATTAAAAATTTCATAATATAAGGTAAGAAGGTAAGAAGGTAAAAACTTAAAATTTTATAAAATAAGGAACTAATTGTATACTTTAACCCCTAGGCCCCTATCTTTACTCTTTTTATATAACGTCTCTTTGATGTTGGACTCTATATTAACGATATGAACCCAACACCAACTATCATATATGAAAGAATTAAAGAAAGATTATACGTGGGATTAGTTTAAATTTTTAAGAAATTATTAACCGGCAGGTCAGATTACGCAAAATCACAATATTTAGGTAAATGGTGGTAATATTCTTTTCAATCCCTTTCTCTCAGCAATATTTTATTTTACTTTCAAAATGGCATTAGAACCTAACACACACTATCAAGCTGCAGTACGGTATAGGAATTGGGATGCAAATCATGTGGTTAGTACATTTCTCAAAAAATTAAACAAAAATTAAAAATAATAGGATATTATTGGGAGATTCCCTAACTGACAAGGGATAAACTACTAACTGCCAGTTCCCACCTAGCACAAGGCTTATAGGTTGCAAGTGTTCTCTTGTTAATTATTTTAAGATTAAGTTTAGCTAATAATTGGCTTCTTGCTTTTAATGGGAAAAACTACATTAGCTTATTAGAAAAAAAAAGAGAAAAAACTAATGTTTTTAAGAATAATAAGAAAAACTAAATTGATTAGTTAAGAATGTTGATTGATAATAAATCTTCACGATAGGCATATAGTACATAAGAAATAATGTTTGTCCGTCTTACTTCCTAAAGATTAAAAGAAATATTATTCCAAAACTACGTCATTTTAATAAACATTTATTGAAAAATAGTAAAATATCCTATTTGTAAAGCATGAATTAAGATATTTTTTTATCATTTTTCCTTTTAATTTTTTGGAGGTAAGTCGGACAAACACTAATCATATATATATATTAAATAAGTAAATATATATTAATTCATGTATTTTAAAATAAAAAATAAAAATTATTGACATGTTATCTGTTATAACAAATTATTTTCTCATAAAAAGATAAATAAAA
>BPVZ01000119.1:614773-629302 GCA_020521535.1 Rubroshorea leprosula
AAAAAAAAAAAAAAAAAGACACAGTGGCGAAGCCACTTGGAGACCACCCCCCCTGGGATTTGAAAAAAAAAATTAATATATATAATTAATTTATTAATTATTACTATTAAAATTTTAAATATTACATTTTTAATTGTTAACACACATAAAATAAAAAAAGTTCCAATAATAATGGGTTGTTTTAGGAGTCCAAAGATAATTTATATTATCCATTATCTATTTTAACAATTTAATTACTTATTATTATTTAAATAACCCATCCCAAGACCCATAATTATTTGTAGAACCTTTAGAAAAAAAAAAACATGAAAAAGCATTTAAAGGTAATATAACATATTGAATTTTCTAAAATTTGTTTAAATTCTACATCTTAAAAGAAAATATTAAAGGTAACAAATATATGTTTTTTTATTTGCAGGATATAATGCGTTGATATCTTTTGAGTTTGTTTTTGTTTTACAAGAAATCATGGAGATCACGGATTTGCTTTGTCAAACTCTACAATGTAAATCTCAAGATATTTTGAATGTCTTAAATCTTGTTAAATCAACAAAGGCTCTCATTCAACAATTTAGAGAAAGTGGATGAGATTCTTTACTTGAAAAGATAAAATTATTTTGTGATAATAACAATATAAATGTTCTTGACATGTTTGCCACATATGTTACATGGGGAGGACGTGTTCGTCATCAATAAAATATTATTATGTTTTTCTAGAATTTGTTTGAATTTTACATCTTAAAAGAAAATATTGAAGGGAAAAAATATATGTTTTTTTATTTGCAGGATATAATGTGTTGATATCTTTTGAGTTTGTTTTTGTTTTACAAGAAATCATGGAGATCACAGATTTGCTTTATCAAGCTCTACAGTGTAAATCTCAAGATATTTTGAATGTCTTAAATCTTATTAAATCAACAAAGGCTCTCATTCAACAATTTAGAGAAAGTGGATGGATTCTTTACTTGAAAAGATAAAATTATTTTGTGATAATAAAAATATAAATGTTCTTGACATGTTTGCCACATATGTCACACAGGGAGGACATGCTCGTCATCAATAAGATATTATTGCTGTTGAGCATCATTATCGAATAGATATTTTCAATGCTGTAATAGATTCTCAGTTACAAGAATTGAATTGTAAGTTTAAAATAATGCAATGGAACTATTGACTCTTAGTGGTGTTTTAGATCATAAAAATGGGTGTAAGAGTTTCAATATTGATCATATTTGTGAACTTGTAGAAAAATACTATCTTTGAGATTTTTCAAAGATGGAGAAACTTCGTTTGAGATCAAAGCTTCAACATTATGAGATTGAAACAAGTTGTGATCAGGGTTTTCAGAATTTGTCAAATATTTCTGAGTTATGTCAATGACTTGTGGAGATCAGAAAATCAAAGGTCTACAATCTCATTTACAAGTTAATTATTTTGGTATTTACTCTTCTAATTTCTATGGCAACAATAGAAAGAACATTTTTTGCCATGAAAATTGTGAAAACAAGATTTCACAACAAAATGGAAGATAAATTTTTTTCAAACTCTTTAATTGTTTATATTGAAAAGGAAATAGTTCAGATATTTAGTGTAAACTCTATTATAGATAGATTTTGTAATATAAAGACTTGTCGAGTATTATTTTAATTTATAATATAAAAACAAACTTTTGAAATTATAATATATTATTTTAAAACTTGAAAATCCAGCCCCCTAACTAAAATTCTTGGCTCCGCCCCTTAAAAGACACGTACAAATTAGGCATAAATAATGGTGGATGTGTGTTGACTTCAATTTTCCTCTCAAGAGAATCATGCATTATATTTTCTGAACAAGAGTTCTGCACGTTATTAATTCCTTAGGGAAAAAAAAAAAAAGAAAAAAAAAGAAGAAGAAAGAACAAACGTTTACTTTTCCACCAAATTCTGTCAGTTTTCCCTCTTCGTCGGCCTAAATTCCCACCTTCATCTTTCTTTTTTAATTTCCATTTTTTTTCGTCAAGCAAGTACCTATGCATTAGATTTTGTTCCTCTGATTCATGAACCAATCTCATTTTTCCCACAACTTTAAATGGAAAGGATAACATCGACTGCACGTGTTTTGTCTACTTTTAACTTTTGTTGAAATTCTGTTTGAGCAGAAATGTTAATTTCAATTGAAAGTTTGAATTTATTAATAAATAAGTATTATTTTATAAGGTAAATTTAAAATCTTGAGAGTAATGTTTAAAAAAATTGATTTTTTTAAATATAACAAATTAATATAAGAGTGTTCTTCAGATTGTCTATGGATGCATAGATTACTCTTGAGAACACTCTAATTGTAAAAACAAGAAAAAAAAAAGAAAAAGAAAAAGAAAAAGAAAAAAGAAGAAAGAAGAAGCTAATTTCAGCATCAAGCTAGTTAGTTATTTTGAATTTGTTTTAATAGAATAGGGCAAACGGTTTAACTTGTGAGGAAAGGGATGGGAAGCAGGTTATAGAGGTTCCAACCTTCAATAACAAATGAGAAAACCTTTTACATTTAAATATTTAGGACATGTTTGGATCAGCTCCTAAGAGCTTCAGCTTTTAAACACTATTCATGTTTTATGAATTAAAATTTTTCTCTTAAAAACTTATATTTTTAAATATTTTTTTAATCTCAAAAAACTCTTAAACAATAAAAATTTAAAAATTTCAAATTCAAACTTTTCATAAACTCGTTTTTTACTTACTTTTCATTCATTTTTTTATATCTCTAAAAGCAAAAACTCTAATTTTTCTCTAATAAAAATTTAAATTTATCACCCATAACAGTACTAAAAAAGCAAAAACTTTCACAAGTCACACCAAACAAGCTCTTTATTAGTGGGTCTAAAGGTCTTTCTCTGTTATTTTGAAGTTAAGTACACCAAGATTGCTTTTTATTCAGCTTTTTTCTAATAAGTAAAAAAAGATTTTTATACTAGGAGTACAAAAAATACTCTGACTTATATGATCTTATACTTTGATATAACATAATTTACTTAGTATGATGGAAACTTATGGTGCACGTATATATATGGGAAATTAAAATCGACGTATATATATGCAGGTAGGCAGATACATTGCAGGTTCCACAAATTTTATCTTGTCAAGAAACATGTAACTTCGTTATATTTGATCCATCAACATCAAGAGTCTTTCTCTATATATTATGCGTGTGATGGTGCTTAACCAAAACCAAATTTGATCTTTTTTCAAAAGTAAGAGGAAAAAAAATGATCCACGTACGGGCCCCTTGATTATGCCTCTCAACATGTTTGGCGACATTCCACTCTTATAAATAGTTTTCCAAACAAATTACATTTTTTTTCAATCATTCAAGCAAAAAATACATATATCGTTATCATTTTGATCTCGAATGCATCCTAATATTCTAACATTAAAATTAATATATATCTCCTATTTTCTTTTTTTTATTAACTTACATTTCTTATAAAAGGAAAAATATAATTTAATTAAAATATTTAATGTAATTTAAACTGAACTGAACTATACAAAATAATGATTGCTGATGGAGCGAGACCCTCTGAATATGAACCCTCTTCCTCTGTCAATGGTTGTTTTTTCCTCTTTTTTTAATTTTTTAATTTTTTTTATGGCATGTAGCAGATACATCAACTAATTTTGGGCTTTGTGGATTGGGCAGGTTGTCAAATTTTCAGGCCCATAATGGTGTAGACTTGGGTTAAGTTGGGTATGTCATGGATCATATTGAGGCCCGGATTTAGTTTGTGATGTCTAACAAGCGAAGTAACACCCACAGAAAAGCCCAATGATTTAAGTTGGGTATGTCCATGGGTCATATTTGGGTCCAGTATGAACCACAGAAAAGCCCAGTGATTTAGGTTAGGTTTAATATTGCTGTAAAGTACCAACTTCTAAATATCCGGTAACTAAATTGGATCCTAATTAATCTAAAATTGAGTTGTGTTAGATTTCATTTGGAAAAATCTCTTTCAAAGTTTGTTTCTCCATTCACAAGACTCAAAGTTGAGACCTTACTCAAAAAGAACGAAACTTCTTTCATTCAGATCAATAAATATTACTATAAAAAAAGTGTTTCTATAGATTTTTTTAGTATTTTAATATGAAAAAAATTATATCATTATTATTTAATATTTATTTATAAAAAATTTTTATATGTTGTACATAAAAGTTAAAATTAATTTATATATAAATTTTATAAATTATATTTATATAAAATTTGATTTTTTATTTTTTATTTTTTTAATAATTAAAATTCATTTATTTTTATCATATTTATTAAAAATATTTTTTTGTTAGAATATGTGTTAAATTTTAATTATTTAAAATAAAAAATAAAAAATAAATTTTTTTTATAAATATGACATAAACATATTTGTGATTTATACATCAAACCATAAAAAGTTATATAGAGTACAAAATATGAATTCAAATTAATTTAATAATAAAGCATAAAAACGCAGCCGCGGCCTCACGGCCCAACGGCCTTAGGCCGGCTTGTAAGGTGGCTGGGGTTGGAATCCCCTCCCCCGTATTTGTAACTTGTTCAAAAAAAAAAAACGCAGCCTTATCAGGGACTACTTCCTCCTCCCTCCATGCCGACCTCCGATGGCACCAACTTCTGGACACTGCAATCGGCGACCGGAAAACTCCCATTTTCTTTCATTTTTCCTTCATATTGAATTTCGCTGAGTTTCTATGTTCTTGCATTTATGATTTTAGATTTTTTTTTTGGGAAAATTTCAGCTGGAATCTGAAGCAAATCTCTGCAAAAAAAAGGTGCGTACTTTATGGCGTAATCAATTTTGAATGCATAATCTGTATTGATTGCTGCTTGCTTTTGCTTTTTCCGAAGCCTCCATAGTTCTTAAGATCATAGGCCGCTTCTGGTGATTATTGCAGGTTTAAGTTATAATGGATTGTGGCTTCCTTGTATATACGGATTTTGATTGATTATGCCTTCCTTTTTTTTTTTGGTAAATAATGAATTCTACTATTCGCATTGTAAATGTAGTGCTGATAAAACTAATCTAATTATCATAAAATATTTTAACTGGTAACTCGTGAATGATATCTTCGTTGTCTTAATTGCAATTTTTCTTTGATGGTTCATCTAGTTGTAGCAGCAGGTTTCTTCTTTCAAGTTTCAAGCCTCTCTTATGTGTTGGCTGCAGTGCCTACCTCACGTGTTGTGGGTTTGGAATTTGATATTTTATTCCAATGTAATTTATAAGTTATTTGATATTGTCTTGTTAGCAGTAATTGCCATGTAGTTATTATTTCTAAATTTGTTGGATTGTGAATGATGACTTATCTGCAATTTGGTTGTGGCTGTTGCCGTTTGTACTTTGATGCTGATTGGAGTTTTTAGAGGTAGAGAGATGGGTGTGAGTCTGAGGAAAATGTTGTAAGGGAATGAGTCTAACACAGTAACACTGTTGCAAGGGTGATATTAAGGTTTAAATAGGTCCATAAAGTAGTAAGAGATAAATATAATTTGGAATAACATCAACAGGAACATGTTAACAACTATCATTTTAATGAGAGAAAGCAAAGATACACTTGTTCAATATAAGTGAATAGGAGATGAATGTAAACTGACAAGGATTTACTATTTAGTTAGGAAGTCAGTGGTAGAGTTCTTGAAGATCTACAAGACAGAAAAAGTGAATCCTTCTGAATACTCTCTAATAAACAGAAGTTTAATGCATTATTAAGTCTGCAAGAGAGAGAGAATCAATGCATTTATTAATTTTATTTAGAAAAATAACTACTTTCTTAAGGTGTAAGTTGCTTCAGCTTATGGACTATTGAAATTTTCATAAGATGTCTTTTGTATGCAAATGAAACCAGGCTACAAGCTGTAAATAATGTGGAACCAAAATTATAGCAGTTATTGTGCAATAATTACTCACAAGAGATCCATATATTCTTGTATTGGTTGGCACTTTTTGCCTTGCCATCATGCTATCCGATTACCCAATTCTTTGAAAAAACTTAAGAGAAAAGTCAATCTATATACAAGGTCATCAATTATAGAAATAAATTATTTCCTTTGAGAGCAGAATTTGTTGGATTTTCTTTCAGCATGCTTTCTCTCCCTCATGTCCGCCACCCACACCCACGGTAGCACAGTGTGCACACATGCTTACACACACACAGAAATCATATGGATCTTTCTAGTGAGTTTAAAGAGTTTCATGTCTAGGTTGTCATCAATTCTCTTTGATGCATTCAATGTGGATTCCTTTGGCATTTCAGGAAAAGCTTTTGACTAGTTAAGTTTTTTGGAAAAGAAGAAATTTTATCTGTGAACTTGTTAAGTCTTTTTGGACCAATAGATGCCTTGTTCTTTGTCTGTAGTTCTTACTACATATAAGAGCACTGTAGTTTAGTTCTCATGATAATGGGTATAGCTTACTTGTTTGATTAATTTATAGTTTCAGAAAATTGAGGAGTAAAATGATTTAGTTGAGCACAAATATTCATATTTTAATTTTAAGACTTAAATTGAACACCAAATCAGTCGACTACACCTTGCAATTTCATGAGTGGACATTGTAATGACCTCTAAGAATCAGGACTTCAATGTGCCTGCTTTCATTCTATGTTTCCTTCCTACTTCCAAAACTACCCCTCAACGGGCACTAAAAGTTAATGACAGGTTGTTTCATGACTTTTTTTTATGTGGTGTCCATTCTGCATGTTATTGACACTTGTTGTGGAAGATTTGAACTTTCATACTTGCTATGACCATTTAGAACTTGGGTGTCAGCTTGGGACAGTTCACTACAAATCAGGGTGATGCAAACTAGTTAGTTTGGTTCAGGGCCTGAAGTGGAGTTGTTTGGCTTGGGTATGCAGATTCTAATTTCTGGAACCAATGGGTATAGGTTCAGGCACAGGTTCTAGTCTAGAACTCTTTGAACAAGATTACTCTCCCAACTGGTAACCAGTACTGATTACACAAGACAGGACCATGAACCAATACACGAACCGATAACTCTTGAATGCTTTGGTGGTCAATTTTTTCCCTCTAGATACCTGCATTTATGACCATTCTAAATATGGCATATTACAGATAAGACCGCTTTAAGGCTGAGTTTGGTGGAGCTTCTCTATGGCAGTTTTTACATATTTGCTCTTCCTGTGCTTTCCTTTCTTAAATGTTTTTAAATTAAAATTGTCATTTACTTTAATTAGGATTCACCATGTGACCTTTTGCCCTGCCCCTCAAATGAATATAAAATGGAGTGAGTAATAGGACCTTCCACACCTCCTTGTAAGCTAGTCTTGTGCTTTCTAGTTCCCATCTCTTCTTCTTCTTGAAGTTATTCCATTTTTCACCTTCAAATATGAATTCCCTACCACCTAGAGAAGATGTAGAGAACCATGCAAGCACAAAAACATGCTTCTATTGCAAAAAAGTATTCGACAACTATCAAGCTTTAGGGGGTCACCTCAGAATTCATCAACTGAATGGGTTATTGAAGACTGGGAGTTTTTCTGGCCATTTATCAAATTCCTCTGAAAATTCTAGGATGTATCCTGTATCTGTTCCCAACAGCCAGCAACAGTTTTCCTCTGGGTTAGCTGGTGATCACCTAACCTCATTCACTAGAACAACCTTTCCTTTTGGCCTTCCTAGGAAGTTCTGTAAAAATGAATTGAACCAGGCAGATATGAGCAATTTCACCGGAAACAATCCCAGATTTGCTAGAATCCCATCTATCTTGTCACAAAGCTTTTCATATGGCTCTATTGCTAATATTAACTATTTGTCTAGCTGTGTATCTGCTACAGCATCTGCTTCTCTTCCTAGGATGGCATTTGCTTTATCTGGTACTGGTTCCTCTTCAGATCTTTCTTCGAATTTAGGCTCAAATGCCATCTCTCAGTTTAATACTGATAATAATTTCTGGACCTGCCAGGATGGTTTGCCATCCTCACCCCTAGAGTACTATCAAGGTCACAATTCTGGTAAGCTTCTGTGCCCTGTCTTTGGCATAACCACTCCTCAAAATAGTTGTGGTTCTTATCAGTCACCTAACTTCAATGAATGTACTACCGTTGGTTGCTTCTTTCCAGGTCCCAATCTGTGCTTTAGCGTCAGCAAATGTCAGGGTAGTGTATTGACTGGAGATAAGAGATCCTTCTTTGGTGAGGGCTCAGCAATTGGTAGTATTACAAACGTATCAAAGAAGCAAAAAAACATCTCCGGTCTGGCAATGGAGTCAGGGGAGTCTAGGAAAAAAGAGCTGCCTCTTTTCGTGGATGCTGATGATACCATTTATGCATCAGAAGCTCTTAGTGCTGAAACAAAGGGTCAAGCAGATGTGGATCTGTCTCTGCATCTGTAGTTTTATGTGTTTTTCTCATAGTAAAGAATTAAAGAAATAGTTTCTGGTGATGAATGTGTCTTTTCTTTTTCTGGTAAACAATGTGTTTATGTTTTGGTAAAAGTTAATGGAGTTTCTGAAGATGAATGCGTGTGTTATTTTTCTAGTAAACAATGAATATGTTTTGGTAAAAGTTAATGGAGTTTCTGGTGATGCATGTGTGTTTTCTTTTTCTAGTAAACAATGTGTATGTTTTGGTAAAAGTTAATCTGTGTTTTCTTTCTCTAATTTCTGGATCAAAAGGGAAAAATGATGAAGAAATTGTCTCTAATTTCTGGTCAATTAAGATTTGAACTCCAGAAATTTAAATATGCGCTTTTGAGGATTATCTTAGAACTATATAGGCCTGGTAGAGTAAAGAGAGGAGTTAATATTTAGGAATGAAGGTTCTATCTCTTTTAAGGTTTTAGGTCTGTATGTAGGAAAGAAAGCTAAGGTAAGTCTTTTGTTAGTAGATGCCCAATAATTCTTGTCTCCTCATGTGTATTACTTACATTTATGCCAATTGTTCTGCTATAAATCTTGTTGCGGCTGCTTACCAGCATTTGAGTGGTCAAATGTAGAGTCAAAAGTTGATAGTCTAAGAACCACACCTTATTCTTGCTGAACTCTTTTTTACACCTCATTCTTGGAGAACTCTTTTTTACAGAGTTACAGGGACAATCCAATGGAATGATTAAATAGAGAAATGGATTTTATTTCAATAACTTTCTTGGTAGACTGCATGTTACACATTGAACCATTTTGGTGAGACGAGACAGGATTGCTTGTGTATCTATAAGTAATCTGTTTTGAAAATGCATGAAGTTTAGAAGCCATTTGCAACATTAATGATTTGAAAAGATGAACCTTTTTACAGGAAAAAAAAAAAATCTATTCTTTTTAGTTGGCACCCTTTTGGAGGATCTGATTAGACAATTTAGTATTCACTGTGTAGCTTATTTTGGGAGAGCCAAAAAGGAAAAAAGGACTATAATGTCTGCAGGGAGTATCCATTGCTTTAGTACTTTTTAACATTTTTTAGTTACTGATTCTGTATTTTGAGCATGTGGTCTTCTAATTAGGTTTGTTATTTCAAGGGAAGCAGACTTAGTCCCAGAGTTTCCAAAATCAATTTTGCTTGATGTTACAGGTTAACTACCTTATTTTGAGTGAATGAAGAATGATTAAACTATCTGGTAAGTTATGATAATTTGGTGTGATGAAGTGCAATGTAAATGCACAATGCAGCATCCTTTCTGTTTCGTGTGGGAGGGATGCATTGTGCATTATGCCTTATGCATCATAACCTTTATTTTCTCTCTTCATGTATTCTAGCAGCTGTGTTTAAGAAAATTAATTTATACTTGAGCTTATTGAAGTTAAATGATTAAGTAGACAGCTTAAAATTCTTACAAAACAAAAGCCAACGTTTTGGGTACACTAGTTCAAATATATATTAAACTGTATTATGGTTCTATTTTACTTAGTATTTTATTCTGAAGTTATTCTGAAGTTAAGTTCCCGAATGGTCCTTCTGTATTGCATCAAAAGGATAAATCATTGTTTTTGACTGATTAACTTCAAGGTTTTGAGAATGAAGTTAATTATAAGGGGAACTTTTGACAGCAATTGAAGTACATAAATGTCAACTAGTATCCCAATCATGTTTTGTGTTGCCTTAATAGTATCCTTGGTGTTTTCCTGCTGCTTGAGATTGAAATTAGGTTTGTGCTCAAAATTCTTCTTTGGTTGGCTTTTAGTCTTAGCCGTCTCTCAAGGTCTCTATCTTATTGTTTCATCTTGAAAACCCGATCATGTTGACATCAGAGTATAAATCAATATCTACCATTAAATGCCACATCCACTGTTCCAACTGTTACCTTTAATCACACACTTCTTCTATTTGATTTGTGCCAAACCATGGTTAAAACACTCAACAGTTTATCTATGATAGGGAAATTGGACATTAAAAATGCCTCATTTCTTGTTGAATCCTTTATCATTCTGGTTACTCAAAGCTAAGATAAGCATGGAGAAGCTCTCTAAGCTGATAGGTAGTTTTGTGTTGAACTTTGTTGGCTATCCTATGCTTATAGGAATAAAAGCAACCCATGGATAGAGTTTAGGTTTCACTTCAGACATTGTTAAGGTGAGAGCTAAGTGAGACATGTATTTCTGACTGATTATGATTTTTCTGCATGAATATAGCACATTAACGTCTCTCCATAAACTAGAGACAACTGTTTGTTTCTCTGTTATGTCAAATGATTCTTGAATCTTAATTGGGTGCACATTTAAGCAGGACATTTATCAATTCGTTTGGTTTATTTATGTTCAATGCATTTTGCTCTACAATGTTAGTTATGTCGGATTTATCAATGTCCACCGGCTCAGTTTCATTAAAGACATAGCTATGGCGATTCTCTACTACCAGTGTCAGCAATTTGGTTGGACAGAAGGGTGATTCATGGGATGGCACTTGACAATGCATTTTTCAGGAAGAATATTCAGCTGTCTATGGAAAAGACTCAATACTAGGTTTGGTGATTGTTTCAAGGTTTTCTCTGATTTACCACAAAGCTAACCACTAGGAGGTAAGCTCAAACGAGACTGCTCTTTTTCTTTATGAGGGTAGGACATCTAATATAGATTTGCAATAGCTTAAGCTTTTATGTTGTATCATTTCCTCTCAAATCAAGAATATTTTGAGAAAATATGTGTTTGATTCTCGCTTGATGAAATACTTGAATTCACAATGAAGTTCAGTCTGCCAAATACTTTTGAAGCCACAAAAGCTCTGTTTCTTTATCTTTGTTACAAAAGCTTTTTGCTCACATATCATTTACTTCTCTTAGCTGCTTGTTATAATGTTGCTTTCCCTCCAGCTCCCACTTTTGTCATATAGATCTGAATGCAAAGTAACTGCTCTTGGGTATCTCCTTTCTTTACTCCCTTAGATCCAAAGCTCTAGATTGTCACTTCTAAATTGCAATGTAATGCTTCTGTATTCTACCTCCCACACCCTCAGGCAGTTTCTATTCTGCTTTGCAAAATTTCCAGGTTGAACTGCTATTCTTCAAACCAAATAGCTTCTCTTTTCTAAGCACCAGCTTTTGCTAGGCAGGTGTTTCCATCTGGCAAATGTTTTTCCCAAGAAGGTAACCAAACCAAAGTGGCCCTTTTAAATGTTGCATTTAATTAAAATAGAAAAGCCACATAGCCCCCTGAAATTGATATTCTTCCTTTGGTCTGTAATCCACATGAGATGCTTGTGATCCAAGTTTGTTGGATAGGTCGACAAGCAACTAAGGTTCACCAAACCACGAAATTAGGGTTAATGTACTGTATACCAACAGACTCTAGTTATGTTAACAAGATTATTCTTTAACAAATCAATATCATGCACCTATCAAAAACCAAAAAAGTCGATATCATGCATGTTACTTTAGTTATTTCATAGTAAAGATGAAATGGACATCCTGATCAAGAATACGAATTATTAGTGATGTCCCCACCATATCAATTTCTTTTCTAAGGCAAGATGATAAAGATGAACATCATTTCACGAACTTAATTAAGGATTACTTTTTTTTACTTTTTTTTTTTTTCTACTTTTTTTTAAGCTTTTGAGAATGTGATACAAGTTTTTTGTCTTGCAATACGTTTGAACTGTATAACAAAGACAGTTAAATGAAGGATAATATTTAATACATGAATTTAATTTAAATTGTAAAATAAAAACCATTTAATAAAAAGATAACCCTTAATATTAGAATTCAAACTATAAAGTCTTTTTTTTTTATGTAATATTATCGAACCAATCAACGTGCACATACTCTTTATTTCTTCTATTCATTTTTTTAATTAAGAAGGGGGAAGGGGGGAGGGGGGAAGCAATTGGGAGTCCACCTAAATTGCAGCCTTTAGGACTGCAATTGGAATCCATATCACCTCCCCTGAAAGACAAAAAAGAGAGACAATTAAATATAAACAAACCCATATTTTGAGTTAAAAAAAAAAAAAACCCATATTTTAGGAGGGAGGTGAACGAACCTACGAATCTAGGAGTTTCCATTATTGCAAGCAAGTGATCTTGCTACTTGTTCCGAAGGTCAGGAACATTTCTTTTATTCAATTAGGGGTCATTGAGGTTGTTCCTTCTAAGTAAATGTTTCTCAATCATCCATCTATCTTTTCTTTATCCTATTTCTCTTTTCACTTATGTTTTACGTATTTTTATGTATTAAAAAGGACGTCTAGGTTCATTACCTATCTTAAAAAAAGAAAAAGTTAAAGAAAGTCTAGGTTAGATCTTGAAAATCAGTTCACATACAAAATTATAATATAATTTTACAAGTTTGTCATCAAATTTAGATCATACAATTACCTTTAAATGTGGGAATGTCCTTCATTCTATAATTTTATTTTTTGACAAGGGTAATGGTTAAGAAATTAGTATGAATTAGTTGTTAGCAATTGAGATTCCCAGAATAGTGAACATTCCACCCCTTAAATGAGGCGTGCGGCCATTAGATCGCAAGTTGATGAAGTTCACGACGGTGGCAAGGTTCGAAGTCTTGATCTCTGCCTCAGATTTAGGGACAATCTATAATTTTAATAATTACAAAAGTGAAATTTGTTGTTTATGTATATATATAAAAAAAAATTATATTATTTTTTAATATAATTTAATATATTATTTAAATAATTAATTTTTTATTCATATAAAATTAATTATATTAAATTTATTTATTTATTTAATAATATATAAAAATTATATCATATAAAAAATTTATATGGTGTTGTCTCTTTGACAGATGCCGATGCAGTGTCGTGATAGCATCGTCTTTAGTATCAAGGTTTTTAAAATCGGACTGGATCGGTCGGTTGAACCGGTCGAACTAGTATTCAGTGATGAAAACGGTTTGATTTACATAAAAAATCATTTGATGTCAAAATCGATAAAAATCGGTTAAAATCGATCAAAATCGATAAAAACCAATCAAAACCGATGAAACCGATGAAACCAAAAAAATCACCGGTTCAATTTCTCATGCAATCTTCTTTCAATTTTTTCCAATTTCACCCTTTTCATTCCTTTCTTATACCCATTTTAACTTTTAATTTTAACAAAATTACAAAATTATCATACACCAAATTAAAAATTCCTTGCCTACACCTTACTCCTCTCATCAAATCTTCCTTACTGTTTGGACCGATCGATTCATCGGTTCAACCAATTAAACTGAACCTAAAAACGGTTCAATGCCCGGATCCGGTTTTAAAAACCTTGCTTGGTATTGTATTCGGCCCCCTGATTATCCGCTTTAATTACATCACTTACCTTAAACTACGCGTTCGGCACTTCGCTTTCACCCCTTAATCTTCCTTCTCAAAGGCTCGGATTACAATAACAACAAACGACAATACTCGCACAAAACAGTGGTACACTTTAACAACTGCTACCTGCACATTTCAAGGGCGTATCAATACGCGCTAGAAACATACAAAAAGGTTAGCCATCTTATCTATAAATTTCATTTAATAAAAAAAACTTCAAATTTCATGGAAGTTTTTGTAACACTCTTATTTACTTATATAAAAAGGTGTTTCTCCGGTTTAAACTATATTAAAACATTACTTAATAGATTATGAGGTCTCATAATTGAAAGGGTAGACTCCTTAATTTGATGATTGATATTTTGTAATTTAGACAATAAAATACTAAAGTTTACTAATGTATATGTATAAATTTTACAAAAATATTATAGTTATAATACTAAGTGTTTTGTAAGTATATAACATGATATATTATTATATAATTGATTTTTTTTCATTTAAAAATTTATTTGTAATATTATATATATCTACTCGCTAAATACTACATTATACTCACTTAATGCTATATCTATGTTGGTTTAGATGAAGGCAACCCAAGAGGAGGTGAATTGTATTTTCAAAAACTTTATGCAATTTTCAAAAACAAAACAATGAGCAAGCACAAGCAATTGCAACAACTAATTTAAAGTGCAAAAATTAAAAGCTTAAGGAAGAGAAAGCTCAACACAAGGATTTATAGCGGTTTGATCACAATTTATACCTAGTCCACTCCTTAAGCCATTTGCTTGAGAGTTTCT
>BPVZ01000119.1:639815-654465 GCA_020521535.1 Rubroshorea leprosula
ACATCCTTACCCTTTATTCACAACAAGAATATTATTACAACTATCTGCAACACCCTTCAAAGAAGAGAAGCATAACAGAAGCAAAGTAGGAATAGAATTGTTATTCAAGGAAAGTAGGATTTCTGATGAGAAAACATCAAAATTACCTGGATAAACCTGAATAAGACTAAGACTTTATCAAGCATACCCTCTAACTCCTCTTCAGAAGTACCCTTGTTACCAGCACGAAGTTTTTCATCCAGAAACTTTGCAATCAACTCTGCAGGACGGTTCTATTAAAGAGAGCAGAAAGTTGAAAAGTCAGCAAAGTTTGAAGAAACAAGAACATACACGATAAATACACTAGTCTCCACCCCAATATGCCTAGGGTTTGGATAACCTTTTAGAGTAAGCCACTTTACATTTTAACCTCTTAAATTGACAACAATTTGGTTCTTTTTGGCATGGGGAGGGTAGCTAATAGATTCCTAAATTAAAAAACTCCTTTGGTATGGAAAAATACAGTTCTAAAGAACAATTCTCAACTCCCTTTACCATACCTAGTTAGTTTGCAGAAACATCAAATACAGAGATTTTTAAAGCAGAGTAGCATAGGTTCTTCAGATGTCTGATTTTTTTTCCTGATGCATGAAAATGGGGTTTTAATTCCCTTTTTGAGTTCTCTCTCTCTCTCTCTCTCTCTCTCTGGGTGGGGGGAGGGGGCAGGGAGAGTGCACAGAGAGATGCTAACCTGACGAAGATTTATTAGATACTCAAATGCATCCTTAATGGTGTTGGAAAATGCTTCATTCTTTGAAAAGCTTTCTTCCCATATTGAATCAAGGGAAGCCTTGAACTCTAACAAGGAAGGAACCATATCTTTATCTTTTTCATCGTCCATGACAATGCCCTGTCCAGTTCTCCGAATATATGAGCTGAGAGCGTGCCTTAGTGATTCAAGGGCATTGACCCTGGAAAATAGAGAGTACATTCGCTGAAGGTCCTCAATACGATGTCCATCCATCAGTGTTGTAAACCCCTACAGAAACCAGGGAAGCTATTACTATTTAAAAAGCAGATCCAAGCACATAAACTCAGATGTAGAATGACAGAAGAGTTTCATATTTGAACCTTATCAAGAATTGCAGGTATATGGCGTTCAAGAAGTTGTTTTTCTGCCATTGCTATCAGCGGCTTTCTTGTACTTGCGTCCAGGTAGAGTAGGCATCTTTCATGTTCTTCATGCAATCTCATCTGCAAAAAAATGTTGCCAAAATGTTTTGCCAACATAAGCATATCCCATGCAAACAGAAAAAGTGGAATACTCTGCTGATGGAAAATTGAAACAGGAAGACTTATAAGCACCTCAACATGTTTAAGGTAATCTGGAACATCATATTGCTGCATGAATTTCATCCCTTCAGCAGCATAAAACTCAGATGTGCACCCGAGGAAAGGCTTCTCAAAGCTATCTGAGTAAATTCCTAAAGCAGTAAACATCTTCAAAAGATGGTTAAGGAGAGTCCTGTCAACTGCTTCACCTACTCTGCACGACGAGAAACAAAAAAAAGTTAATTCCTAGATGCTTATAAGGTTACAAGTTTAATATGAAAGATCTAGCCATCTTTCATGAATCATGCATGAAAGTAGTGAAATTCAGTTTATAGATGACTGCTTAAGAAGGAAGAAAAAGAGTCATGAAATTCAGTTATATATGACTATAAATGCAAAAGCAACATCACCCTGATAGATTCCCAGCAATGACCATGGACCCAGATGGATGAGTTGATCAGACAACATATCTACCTAGAAACACTTCTTTCCAGAATAACAACACTAATACACCACAACACATTAAAACCAAGTAAGAGCAGCTAGCCCAACAAGGAAAAATGATGCTGGTACAAGATTTTTACGGGACGATTCCATCCACCATGTTCAACATTCTCCTGTTGGCATCTCCTGCACATTATCTCCCCATTTCTAATTGCTTGATTAGAAGTTCTCTAATAGCAAATTTGATACGAGGACCATCAAACATTGAAGTCCCTTAGTAGCATTAGATTCATGAATGATGCTCTTTTACTATGCATGAAGCAATTTAACAGACACAATAACTAATTAAATGTAAGCTTGTTTTTATCATTATATTTAACTTTATCTTTTAACCCTAAAAGATAGAGAGACATCAAGAAAATACCCAAGGTTGTGGTCAAGTTTTCAGTACATCAAAAAGAGGACCACATATTCCACAAGTTTTACAACACTCAATAGTACATCATTGTTAAGGATGTCAATGGAAACAAATTCCAACCCAAAAACCATCACTTGGACAAGTCATTCAAGCTCCACAATATTAACACCATAAGGATTATCATCTCCAAACAAGAGGCTAAGGCTTTGACTGAGAAATATGAGCAGAAATTTGCTAGGAATATGGCTTTGAATTTAATTTTGCATGCCCAGCTATTAAAACTTAACTTTTCTTAGCTAACTAGTCATCATGTTTTTTTTCTTTAATAACATGGGTATTAGGGCCTTTGGCCCGACTAATCCCACATGTACCTGTATACCACCTTGTCAATACTACAGGTACCGGGTAAGCCTACACCTTCAAGGATAGTTCCATGGCAGGTATGGCTCATTGAAATTGTTTGCACCTAAGTGGGGTTTGAGGGAAGGGATTCAAACCTGAATTGTCAATAAGGTTCAAATAACTCCTTAAACACTAGAGCCAACCACAATGGCTGTTAAAATTTCACTTCTAGATCATTAAATTAGAAACAAGAGATCTAAAATTTATGAAATCTAGCTAGCAGATAAACTGACTGGAGAAGAATTCTCAACTATTTTGGGGACATCAAGAAATGATTTTGAATCAGAAGCAGCAGTTTCCTAAAGATCTACCTAAAATACAACATTCCTTAAATGCATATCTTTGATACTAGAGTCCTAATGTATATTAAGATTTGGGAGAAACAACCAATTAATAAGTACCAAATGCATTACTTATCACAATATTAAGACTTTGTTCTATGTGATGAAATTCTAGGAGAGGATGATAGGTAAGAATTTTAAAGTTCAGATAAAATAAATTCTAGAATTAAAATAATCTAACTTGAATTAAATGAAACTTATTAGAATTACCTCTCCCTCTCAATCATTCTTAAAAGGCCAGTGACAGTTTTATGCTCAACCTCAGCAGACAATGCTAGATGTCTCCGGAAAAGCTGCAAGCCCATGTCCCACAATGAACGCACATTTGGTGTTTGTTTTACATACGTTCTATCTAGATACAATGCTATACCACGAATCATCAACATCTGGTCACAAAGGTCTTGCCAACATCTCTCAACAAGCGATAAGAAAACCACCAGATCTGGGCTTTGCCCAACCAGAGACCGTAGTGCCACAGATATATGTGCTTCAGATTCTTTTTCAATTCGTTGATAAAGGCTTCCTCCCATCTTGTGCAAACAAAGATCATTGACAGCCTAAAGAAAAGTGTTTATTTATCAAAAGAGTGGTAATTATTCACATTCAAAAAGACCTAATTCCAAAAAGAAAAGCAACAAAATACAATACAATTTACCTGATAAAGTTTCTCCAAGTCACATGAATCTGGTTGCCTCAAAAATATAGCAGTAATAGCTGATTTCAGCTTTGCCCATGTATCTTCTTCAAAATTAGTAGGCAGTGTTGGTTTGGCTTTAAATAACAAAACAAAAATTAGTACCTTTCTGAGCATGTACTGTGCACCATAATTTGTTAGATTTTGTATTTCCGTTTCAGCAATGCTTCTCTAGTTGTCTACTGCTAATTGGCATATTCAGTATATTTTGGGTGCTAAATGAGATTGGATTTAAAATGAAAACATGTTGAATTTAACCTATTGCCTATTCCTGGTAATTAATATAAAATTTACAAAACATTTCAAATGTTAACTATTTGAAGAGCCATAGGATGATGAAGTGCCTCACTACCATCATTTATGCATTACATTGATGCACATCATAACTTACTACTTATACCAATATGGCATATAAGGAGGTACAAAGTGAAGCCAAATATCTCCTTTCCAGAAACTGTTTAACAATGAAAACTATTAAACATGGTAGGCAAAACTATCAATAAAGGGAACATAAAAAATTCGAAAAAGGAATAAACTGTTAAGGCTAGACATTTAAGGTGCAAAGTTGTAGTCGCAGATTCCCAGAGCAACTCAATGGTAATGATCTGAAAGGTCATCTATTGAATCGAAATGAACAACGCAATTAACACCGAATCATGAGTAGGATCAATTTATCATCATAAACTAGAGCCCTGACTTATAACATAAGACAAAGACTAACTTAGTTGAAGGTTATAGCATTGACCTCATGTAGGAAAAAGTGACACAATTGAATCCATTAACATCTACTACATACTTTTGATAAAGCTACAATAGAAGTAACTGGAAGTGCACGGCTATCAATATAAATTCTTCAAATAGCAATTCCTTGTGCTGAAATTAAGAAGTTTCTAAGTTTCATATGAAAAAAGTGCATAACTTGCATAATATTGGACGAGCCTATGTTCATTTAATTAGCTCAATCCCCTTTAAAACTAAAACAGTGACAAAATTAATTAGTTCCAAAAGCAAGCAAACACCCAAATTCAAACCCCAAATCACACAAAAGCCACATAATTAAAACACTACCCCACTGAACCTGAAACTCCATTGACAGTAAAATTTTCCAATTAAGATTCAACATCAAAACCCAATATCTGACACAGCTACACATAACAATCCAACAACCAAAAACCCTCGATTATCGAGATCAAACTCGGGCAATCACCAAATTATCGAAAAACCTAAATTCACCCGATTAGGCAGCATTTACCATCAAAGATGAATCGAGATTCAAGAATGTGATCAAGCATAGAAGCACACCTTTGACAAGCTTGATGACAAGCTTTTTTGAGGGCTGAGGTAGGGTAGCCTTCTTGCGGGACAAATTGGCGGCAGCGGGAGCCCGCGATTCGTCGGGCCTGACATCATCGTCGATAGCCATGGCAGAAGGTTCGAACACAACTTCGTTTTCCACTTGGGTGTGATTGTGGCGGTGTTGAAGACCGTTCTTACTGGGGTCGAGAGAAGAGCAAGCCACTGCCTGAGACTTGGTCTTCTTCATAGGCGGATGATGAAGAGGGGAAGAGTTGCTGGCTCCGCCGGAGCTGGTGTTCGCGGTTGTGGTGTTGCTGAGAGAAGAGCGTTTGGTAGGGGGAAGAGACATTAAAAAAATCAACAGAGCATTATTATGTAGGAAATTTTCCTTCTTTCTTTGTATCGGAGAAGGGAGTAGGAGACTGCAGAAATGAAAATTTGAGAAGATAGAAGGGGAACACCAATACTCAATGAAGACTATTATTTAACCTTTTTTTTTTTTTCCTCAAGAAAAACGAGATTAGTTTTCTTTTAATCTTTTGATTTCATAATAAGTGTAATAGCCTCTCCAATTACCTAACTCAATTTATCTATATAATAATTCAAATTCAAAATTTTTTATTTTTATTAAATAACTTAAAATCTTTTATTTTTTTGTTAAATAGTCCCCTACTCACTCGTTATCTTATTTGAATTTAAAATTTTTTATTTTTTCTACTAAATCTTCAATATTTAAAAATTATATTATCTCTTAATTATTCTAAAATTTACTTCGGTGAAGTTAGACCCCATATAAACAAACTCTCTTAATACTTATCTCTTTATTTCTAAAATTTAAAACCAAAATATTATTTTTAAAAAAATTTAGTAGAAGGAATGCCACTTAATTATTTAGTAGGTAGTTTGCTCTTGATAATTTTCCAGGGGCTAATCTTTTCTTATATGACCTAAAGAGTACACCACTCATGTCAAAAATTAAGTTTTTAATGTGTTTAAGAAAATTATTTTTTTAGGGTTTGTTTGATAAGAATAATTTTGTTTTGGTTTTTTAAATGTTTTATTAAAAATATATAACTTTAAAGAATTTTTTTAACTTTTTTTATATTCACCTAATAAATACTAATATCTACTAATGACTTGTTGGTTTAAATGAAAGGAATTCGATTTTCTTTAATCAAGATTTTAAGTTTAAGTTTTATAAATAGAGAATCAAGTACTGGGAGAGTTTTTCCTTTATAGAATCCAACACAATTCAATTTTAAATTAATCAAGAAGATTTAATGCAGTTACCGCCGGAAGGTTGATGTAAAAAAAAATAATGATAATAATAAATACTAATATCTTATTATTATATTTAATTAATTGTGTAGCTATTCCATGAATGTTTGTTTTGGGTTAAAATACCAATTGGGTCCCTTAATTTTCAAATTTGTATCAAATTGTCCCTTAACTTAAAAGAGTACCAAAGCTTCCAAAATTATTCTTGAACTTTAATTTTTGTACCAAAATAGTTCTCAAACTTTGAAGATAGTACCAAATTGGTCCTTGAACTTTCAAAACAAATGCCAACTTAGTTCTTGAACTTTAATTGTAAATACTAATTTGATCTTTTAACTTTAATTATATATCAACTTAATGTATAAATAAAAATATATCACAATAAAAAAATAACTATTTGATTTTATATATTATTAGTATTTTTAAAAAGAACTAATTTTGTAGCAAAATAATGAGTTACATGGCATTTTTATTAATAAAATGACATTTTTAGTACTAAAAATTAAAGTTTAAGGATAATTTTAGTTTTTGTTTTAAGTTAAAAGACAATTTTAACATGAATTTGAAAGTTGAGAAACCAAATGAATATTTTAACCTACCTTTGTTTTTTGCAAAAAAAATAGAAATGACAAACACAATTTTTTTTTTTTTTTTTAAGTTGCTCCCTACGAGTGATTTGCACTTTCTAGTTAAATATGGAAGAGCATCCGTTGTGTCCAGTTGAGCAGCATTCAATCCTAGTAGAAACTGAAAATTCAGGTTGTCGAATAAATTTGGACTATCAACCTTCACAGCTTTCAATCTAAAGCACCTAATAATACGCAGCCTCTTGACTTGTAGATTCGGGATCTCTATCCTTCGTCACTCCTTACATCCAGAAATCTAAAGATTCTCAAGCAATGGAAATTTATAAACGAGATCATGAAACAATGTCCCTGTGATTAATCTCCAAAGCAAGACTAAATTTTCCAAATTGCAACAATTTTCCACACAATGTTTTCCTCCAGCTAAAAACATTATTAAATTTATCAAACTTTGTGCCTTAATCCCTATAAACTCAAGGCAGATATCAAATTCAAGACAAACCTGCAAAGTCTTGATTCGTGGGCTGGAGATACTTACTGTTTTGAGTTTGCCACGCTTAAAAAGATAAAGTTCCTCGAGCAGGGGAAGCTTTGAAATAACGGTGTGAAACTCTTCATCTGTCATCATCTCAGGTAGCAAGTGCAAAGATTTCAAGTGATCACAATCATCCATGTTGATGATGGACCAAGGTTTGAACTCAAGAGCTATAATGCTAAAGCTTTAGATACTCTGAAATGAAATCACAAACTCCTCAATATCTTCATCATCTTGTAAGCAAAATTCAACAGTGTGGAGTTGAAGAAGATCAGAAATGTGGACAACATCGAAACTCTCATAGTTTAAGAGAACTAAATCTTCAAGTGAAGTGCAATCAGCATTCTTCAGAATTATCTGACCATTAACATGATAACCTTTTAAATGAAGCTTTTTAAGAGAGCTTAGTGCAAATAAGGGCTGGTCCAAAACACAATAACATAGTTTTGGAACGGTTAATGTCTTGGAAGTAAATATTGGTTGGGGAAACGTACATGAAGATGAGCGCAAGGCTTTGCCAAAAAGAGAGAGAGCTTTAATTCTTTCACCTGATTTTCCAAGGCTAATCTTACCAAACTATGAAGATCAAAAGACATGTCAGGTTCAGCCATGCAAACACAAAATGCCTACAACCACAATTTTCTTAGCTGAATTGAAGCAAAGATTTACAAACAAGATCATTTAGTCTCCAGGGTTAAAGGAAAACTTAAGACAGGATAATCTTTCTTCATGTGGAACAATCTTTTGGCCAAAACGCTAGTTTGAACTACCTCTCTACTTGAAAGATGGGACATGATTTGATGAATAATGCATTCTGGTAATTCTGTGATCTAGTCCACATTAACATTCTTCTTATTCATGAAATGGGCAAATATTTCTGGCCAAACTTTCTAGTTACACCTTGCACATTATTTTTTCTTGAGGTCAACATTCTTTATAATTTAAAATCAATAAAAAAAACTCAAAAATTAATAGTCAAATCCCCTATTTGTACCATAGTTTTGTTGGTAATTTGAAGTTTTTTATGAGTTTCAAATTATGAAGGATGTTGACTAAGAACAGAAATTATAAAAGATGTTGCTCTGTAGAAAAAATTAATTTGCAAGGTGTAAATAAGAGACTTGGACAATTTGCTTCAATAAAATTGACACTAAAATCAGCAAAAAAAAAAAATAAAAGAAAAAAACAATAGTACTAATCAAGAACAATCCTTTAAATTCAATTGTGTAAGAATAAATTCATATCGGTGTCTAGATTGAAGATTTTCTCAAACCAATCTCAAGTATTTGAGGCTTAGGGTCCTATATTTAGGGTTCAGTTTTGGGAAATCTTTTTGAGGAAAGGAAATATCACAAAGAAAAGCACTCAGACACTTCTCTTTGAACGCTTCTAGAGTGACAAAATCTTATAGTGGATTGTGCGTGATTTTCCAAAGTACCGAGCTTTTTTGTTCTTAATGATGAAGAAGATCAAAATGCGAAGGGTGTTGGTGTTCTATTCAAGCCTAGATGCCTTCTAATGAAACTTTTTTTTTTTTTGGGGGGGTGGGGGGAGATTTAAAATACTAAATTTGATCTCTCAACTTTCAGATTTATATTAAAATTGTCCTTCAACTTTAAAAAAACCAAAATTATCCCTAAATTTTAATTTTCATTATCAAAATAGTCTTTTAACTTTAAAGACAAGTACCAACTTAATTAGTTTTTTAACTTTGAAAACAAGTACTAATTTAGTTCTTAAATTTTGATTATAAATACTAGTTTAATCTTTTAACTTCAGTTACATGTTAATATAATGTGTAATAAAAATATATCACGATAATAAAATATAATTATTTGATTTTACACATCATTAATATTTAAAAAGAAAACTAATTTTGTGACAAAATAACTAGTTATGTGGTACTTCTATTTTTGGTATTAAAAGTTAAAATTCAGTAATAATTTTGATATTTTTTAAAGTTGAAGGATAATTTCAATATAATCTAAGAGTTAAGGGACAAAACTAATATTTTAATTTTTTTTAATAAAAATGAAATACCGTTGGGTGTTGTCGTGTTAAAATTGACTATAAAACATCTTTTTGGTACCCACCTTTGAATTAGTACTTCTAAATAATCCAACATTATTAACCTACTACTGGCTGCTTCTATGGATGTCAAATTCACATTAACAATCATAATTTGATTGTTATTTCCTAGTATTTCTTATTAACATGATCTAATTCTTATTGACTTTTTTAATTTAGAATGAGATTCCTAATATAATATCTACTTACTCGTTTGATGCCAGCTATTGTAACCAGGGAAATGTACGTACATTATTTCATTATATTATACTAGTAGGGTGGTTATTGCCTGATTTATTTCATGCTAGCAGTCTCCCCTTTTCTGTCAAATGGATTTTAATTGCCTCAGGGCAGTTATGATTCTTCTCGTTAGCCCTTCTGACATTTATCTTTTTCAGTGCGGAATAAAAGATACAGGGTATTTCAGGTCCTGTGTGGTGCAAAAACAAGGAAATACATTGATAAATAAATGTCAAACACTGTTTTATTGATTAGGTTTTAGGATTAATGTCTTAAAATTAGTACATAAAAAAATTAATTTCTTTTAATACATTGGACTGATATAAAGGATACATTTGTAAGATTACTCATAAAAAGATTAATTTTAAGATGCATGAAAGTTAATTCAAGAAAATCTGAGTGTAAACACTTAAAAAAGAAATATTAATAACAAGGTTTCTACCATGCCAAACCCACATCTTCAACATTTTCCTTGACCAGAAGATCGTGCTTCCATTACCTGGGAGTGTACCTGCTTGAACAAAGATAGGCTTCTTTATATACCCTGTTGCTTGTTTTGAAAATTCCCATTTATACTACGGTTTCATATCATATGAGATAATTGAACCACTTTGATACAACATTCTCATTAGTTGATTCTCAATTAATCGTGCAAAAGATTACCTTATAAGTGAAGGTATCAATCATATCAGTGGTGGAACTCCGAAAACAATAATGAAGATTAACCATATAATTAAATATCAACAAGACCATAATGACTTTTTCATACAAGAAGACCATAAATGTAATTAAAAAAAAAAGGAAAAAGAAAATCCACATCCACTCCAGATTTCTTAGTTTTCAGTTGGACAGTGAATTGTAGGTATAATACTACTCTGGAAATTCATAAGCAGAATTAAGGATTATATCGATAAGAGATTCGTCTTCCACTCGAACAAAATAGTACAATATGTCATCCAACCGACAGGACCAATGTGTACTGGGAGAATCCTCATGATCACACTCAAACCTCAAACCACTGGCACTGGTAAGTACTGAAACTTCCACAGCCTCACGTCCCGTACAGCATAACTCAAATAAATTTGGACTATCAACCTCCACAGCTTTTAGTCTAAAACATCTAACAATATGCAGTCTCTTGAGTTGAAGATTTGGAATCTCAATCCTTTGTAACTCCTGACACCCAATAACCCAGAGATTCACAAGCAATGGAAATTGAGATACAAGATCATGAAATAATGTATCTGTGATTAATCTCCAAAACAAGACCAAGGTTTCCAAATTCTGACAATCTTCAATCTTGATCACACAGTGCTTATCTTTGGCTAAAAAGATGAAGTTTCTAAGATTTGGTGCATCAATTCCTATAAACTCAAGCTGGCTATAACATTCGGGTTCAGGACAAATCTCTAGAGTCTTGATTCGTGGGCAAGATATATTTATTGATTTGAGTTCATCACAATGAAAAAGATATAGTTCCTCAAGCAAGGGAAGCTTTGAAAGAAGAGAATGAAACTCTGAGTCTGTAATCGTCTTAGATTGCAAGTGTAAAGATTTCAAGTGATTACAACCATCCATGTTGACAATAGACCAAGGTTCGAATGCACAAGATCTAATGGTAAAACTTTGAAGACTTTGACATGAAATCACAAACTCATTAGTACCATCAGTACCATCAAAGGAAACCTCAAGACTGTGGAGTTGAGAAAGATCAGAAACATAGACACAACCAAAACCCTTACAATTTAAGAGACCTAAATCTTCAAGCAGAGGGCAGTCACCATTCTCCAAAATTATTTGACCATCTACATGACAACCTTCTAAATAAAACTTTCTTAGGGAGCTGAATGCAGATAAGGGCTGGTCCAAAAAACATGACGATAGCTTTAGAGTGGTTAATGTTTTAGATGAAAATATTGGCTGGGGCAAAGTATATAACCATAATGAAATGGCTCGACCATTAAGAGTCAACCTTAATTCTTTCACCTGATTTTCTAAGGCTAATCCTATCAAACTATCAAGATCGGAAGAGAGGTTAAGGTCTGTCATGTGAACACAAAATGTCTGCAATAATAACTTTTCCTGCCTGAAGTGATGCAGAGATTTATAAACAAGATCCTTAGTTTTCTTGGTTAAAGGAAACTCTAAGACAGGATAATTTTTCCTCATGTGGAACCATCTTTTGGACAAAACACTAGTTCGAACTACCTCTTTTGTTGACATGTGGGACATGATGTGATGAATGATAGATTCTGGTAATGTTGTGAAACGGTCCACACCCATATTCTCCCGCTTCATGATAAATCTGTTTCAACAAACAAAATTATTGGTAAACCTCCACACATCAGATAACAAAATCATCATCCATAAAATCACAGTTATACAAGACAATATTGAGAATTAATGAGAGATTTAATATTGCCTGCAAAATGAAAGGCTTCCAGACTAGTTTTTTCAATCTTGACCATAGGTTTGATTAAGATTAGGTGGAAAGAATATGATGTTACATTATATAAGGATTTAGTAGGGATTGATTTTCTTTCCTGATGGACAAAAAGGATCTATTTTATGAAAATAGTTTTTTAAAAAGTATTTTTCAGTTCAGACCATGAATTCACTAAAATACTTTTAATGAAATCTCCTTTTTATGTTCCATTCTAGTAATTGCAGGATCCAGACAGTACTTTTCGAAAAACATCAATCTCAAAGAAAGATTGTTCATAGTAGTTATTAACTAATTTAGGAAACCCACTCAAGCTAATGGCACTATGAATGAACAGCACAAGCATAGACTCCAATACTGATTTTTTTTTATGATAAGCACCGAGCAAATTAAAAAGATCTAAGCATTCACTGCAAATCAATCAGAGCCACAAGACCTAAATTTATTTCCTTTTTCAGTACCTAAAACTATACATTAATCTAGAAAAACAGAACATGTTAGTATGTTAGGAATCTATGCAAAAAAGGCATATATTCATACCGAGATCCTGATTGGAGCACTTGTCGACGATCTTGAAGAAAAATCTAGCTTTCTGAAGCTCCAAATTACAAACCAATTTCAAGTATTTGAGGCTTGGGGCCTAGATCCAGGGTTTGATTTTGAGAAATCTTTTTGGGGAAAAGGACAAACAACGCAGAGAAAACCACTCGAATACTTCTCTTCCAAGGCTTCGAGACTCAAGACTCTAGAGAGAGAGAGAGAGAGAGGCAAACTACATTTTTTTTTTTTTCTCTTTCTTTGACTCTTCAGAACTTGTTCTAATGAAGAAGATCAAGACACTATGCTCTGATCAATATTAGGCTGACTTGGTGGCTGATTGGTTACAACCAATTTATTAATAAGGTCGCAACGACTTTTTGTTCTAAGTGGAGAGTAGTTGATTTTTCTTTAAGGAAAATCTTGGGTTTTAATAATGTGGATGGAAAAACTGATATTGAGAAAAAAAAAATTTTATTGGGTTTAATGTTATTGAATTTTAGATTAATTAAAAGTTTTGAATTTTGAGAGGCTAGTAAAAGAAATTTTATTAAAAAAGTTTTAATAAGAATTTAGTTAGAAAAATATACAAGAGAAGTAAAGTTGTCATGTATTATATGAAAAGTTAATATAAAATGTTGTTAAAATTTTATTAAATCGTTATTTTTTATATTTAATAAAGAAATAATACAGAGAATGTTAGGAAAAAAAAGTTATTAAATAAATTTTACATAAAAATTAATTTTTTTTAAAGTATAAGAATAGAAATTTATAAATTAAAAATTGTATTAACTAAAATAAAAATTAAAAATATTGTTTTTATTTTTTTAATTATAATATTAATATATAAAAATATATAAATAACCCTTAAAAATTTTAAGGAAAAATTTCCCAACCGAGCAGCCACTTTAGGGGAGGGGGCAATTTTAATGTTTGGGTAAAACATAGGATAGGCCCTTAAATTTGCCCCATTTTGGCACCTAGGCACTTGGACTAAAAAGCAAGCACAGAAGCCCTTGAACCACTTGTGTGCATGTTTGGGGCAACTAGTAGAAGTCCTTTTAGAGTTCAAAAACTCCAGTTGCACCAAACACTACAACTTATAAAAAATGTTATAACTTCTTACAAATTAGTTTTTTGTTCATTTTATTGCAAATCTCAGAAGTATCGAATTGATGCTTCTTCATAAACTTCTCATTTGAATTTTAATAAAATTAACACACTATTCTTATTTTATTCTTATTTTTCTTTCTATTTACAGAAATAGCACTTCTATAACAGTTTCTTTCTAACAAAATTTCTATTAAAAGCTTCAGTTATATCAAACGGACACTTATACAAATCAGCCCTCTTGCCTCTTGTTAGCCGTCTCTGTTAAGCTTACCTGAACTCTGTTAGTTGTCGTTTAAGATAACTGAAAAGAAATTGGATAGTTTCAGCTTGCTACATTAATTTTTAAAATTTTAGAGAGACTTAGTCCCATAACCTTTTTATATTATAAAAAAATAGTTAAAATAACAATTTGGTTCCTTAATTTTTAAATTTGTACTAAAATTATTCCCTTAACTTTAAAAAATATCAAATTTATTCTTAAATTAATTTTTAATACTAAAATAATCCTCAAAATTTAAAGATAATACCAATTTAATCCTTAAATTTTGAAAGCAAATACCAATTTATTCTTTAAATTTTCATTATAAATATCAATTTTGTCTTTCAATTTTAATTATATATTAATCTGCTTTGTAAATAAAAATATGTTATGATAGCAAAATATAATTATTTGATTTCATATGTCATTAATATTTAAAAAAAACAAATTTTATAATAACATAATAAGTTATGTGACACTTTTGTTAATTGGAGCACTTTTTCAGTATTAAAAATTAAAATTTAAGGAAAATTTTGATATTTTTTAAGTTGAGGGACAATTTCAATACAAATCTGAAAGTTGAGGGATAAAATTAGTATTTTAACATATAATACACCTCTGGAAATTCCTCAGCAACATCAGCAATTGTCTCGAAAGAGATTCATCTTTTATTTGAACAAAATATTTC
>BPVZ01000119.1:655861-668004 GCA_020521535.1 Rubroshorea leprosula
CAAACCTGCAAAGTCTTGATTCGTGGGTTGGAGATACTTACTGTTTTGAGTTGAGTTTACCACACTTAAAATGATAAAGTTCCTCGAGTAGGGGAAGCTTTGAAAGAAGGGCGTGAAACTCTGCGTTTGCCATCATCTTAGATCGCAAGTGCAAAGATTCCAAGTGATCACAACCATCCACCTTGATGATGGACCAAGGTTTGTACTCAGGAGTTATAATGCTAAAGCTTTGGATACTTGGACATGAAATCACAAACTCCTCAATATCTTCTGATGCATTCTGGTAATTCTCTGATCCACGTACACAATGGTGGCATTCTTCATTTGGGACCTGAGTTCTTCAGATAAAGCACGTAGTTGTTCATTAAACATCTTGGCAGCATCATTGAGAGGCTGAATGCATCCATTCTCGTCAAGGTCGCTGGCACTTTTGTGGCCATACACTGATACACAGTAAGTTTTAGAGGCAAACAACCAAGAGGCCGGGTCTTATGTACCCAGAAATTCTTCCCACCATGTTGATATAAATCCTACATTTTATTAGGAAAAAATAAAAAAAACATTACTATATACTATCCAATGATGTATGTATCTACCAAAAAAAAAGGTGACAATTTGAGGACTAACCCATATAGCCAATTTGATTTCAGTGATGAAAGATGGGATCTTTTCAACAACTTGAGCATGTGGAATGTAAGAAAATGACCCAGATAGATCATTCTGTACAATATCAAATATTTACAGTGCATTTTGGAAATTCTCCTCTCTAACCAAATCTGTGTGTCCTGAATTTCCCAAATTCTCTTGTTATAGTTGAATAATAGAAAATTGTGGGTGACATTTAATTAACTTGATAATTCATACCTTTAGATGCTAGTAAGAGCTTTTTGGAAATTGATTTGGGTTGGCGAGTGAACCTCATCCTGCAGTTTAATAAAAATGTTACAAAAATTATCAAGATACTGCCATAGAGAAATAATTGACAGGAAGTTCAACCACAATCCTCAAAATGTCATATAATCGAACTAATTCAAAAATTACAGAGAAAAGATCATTACCCTGAGGGCAAAAACTAAAGACAGCTCCTTTATCTTCTTCAGTATGCTGGCATACTCGATTTTCCTTTCTTTTTTTTTTTGGTACATTTAAAAGTTAATTACTTAACAATATAAAAATTTTAACTTGTAAGTAAACTCCCAATCAATAATTTTAAGTTAACAGATATCAACTCATCTAAATTCAGTTGGTACCCTTTTCTAATCTCATATTACGTGGTAATTTAATACGCGTGGCATGATGTCAGTGGATGGAGAGACGGTTACGTGGTGGCCCCCTTCACTTGAAGACTTTCTGTTATTTTGAGCGGGAAGTTCTCCTCTCTCTCGTTTCTTCATTTTTTAATCTTAATTCTTGATTCTTGATTCTTGATTCTTGATTCTTGATTCTTGATTCTTCCCATTCTCTTCTACCTAAAACATCTATAAAATGTGAGTAATTTTTCCTCTCAACCCATAATTCTCCATCCTGCAGAGTACGAAATTCCCTAAACAACAAAAGAAATCCCCGAAAAATATCCAAAACTGTGTGATGGCGGCGTGCGGATTTCACAGCAACGACGGACAAAATTGCCCAGCAAATTGCATATTCAGAGGCATCTTTCCGCAATCTGATGGGCATGTTCAAGAGGTGAGTAAGTTTTTCAAGCTTGAAAATCTAATCGACTTTGCGAAGAACTTGAGTGGTGTAGAGCGAGATGAAGACCTGGTACCCACCCAGGGTATTAATGGTTTTCTATGGGAAATTCACGAATTCGTGCAAGATATCACTACCCGTTCTGGAAGGCCATATGCAAGAATAGAGGCTGTGCTGGAAAATCTGAGAAAAGCCCGAAGCTATCTCCCTGGAAAGCCGGCCCTTGCAGATGCACTGGTGGACATCTCCATTCAGATCCTGGATAAAAAAATGGAAGTCCCTAATTGTTTGGCGCTGGTTGAGGAATTTAATCTTGCCTTAGAGAAAGAAGCAGCGGAACAAGAAGAAGCAGCCGAGAAAGAACTTGCGGCCAAAGAAGCTACCGAGAAAGAAGTTGAGGCCAAAGAAGTGGCCGAGCAAGAAGTTGCTGCCAAAGAAGCGGCCGAGCAAGAAGTTGAGCCCAAAGAAGCTGCCGAACAGGAAGTTGCCGCCGAAGAAGCTGCCGAACAAGAAGTTGCGGCCGAAGAAGAAGCCGAACAAGAAGCTGCGGCCAAAGAAGCAGCAGAGCAAGAAGCGGCGGCCAAAGAAGCAACCGACCAAGAAGTCGCAGCCGAAGAAAGAGCGGGCAAAAAATCCGATGACTGATGTTCGACGGAGCCGGTGTTGTTCATATTCCAAAGATTTTTACCTATTCAATCTTGAAAATTTTTCTGAGATGTTGAGACGTTGGATTACACAAAGTCTTGTAATTTCTGGCATTTCAATCTTTTGCATCTCTTTGTCATTCCCTGTTTCATTGTTTTACAGAAAATCCAGAGCAATTTTGTTCTAATTGTTAGATCAAAATATTAAGTGACCCATTTTGCATTCCTTGAATCTTGTGGAAAGCGTTTGGTTAATTTGCATTACTTGTTTTCTGGGAGTTGTTTTACCACAAAAATTCAAGACTTTTACTCGAGGTCGGGACCCCATCTGCCGTAAAAATGAGGATCGCTCTGGCATGGAAGCAGAGTCTACTTCAGACTCTATCGACGGCGACGATTCTCAAACTCTTCTCCCCCTAGATGGGCTTTGTTCTAGTTCTTTGGCTGGAATCACAACGCCATTTATTAGACCAACAACGGCCACTTTATCTCGGAATTCATAAGGTATTTCCTTACTAAAATTTTGTTTTTCTCCTTCTTGATTTTTGTTGGTTTTGTCGAGATTATAAGGTGAATATGTCCAATTTTGTTCAATTGGGTAACTAAACAAAGGTTTTGTTATCTAGGTTTGGTTGATTTGTGATGTACGAGGAAATTGTTAAAAAATCAAGGATTCCCGAGAAGAAGAAGATGGAATGAAAAACTGAATTTCTCGTTAAACTGAAAATAATCTAACCTTTAAATAAGTTTTACAAGATAATATTATCTAAAAAGATAACTAACCAATCTTATCTAATTTAATTTAAATGATAACAACTTAAAACAAATAAATAACTTAAACTTCCTAAATTATAGAGATAATGGCTAAATAATAGGTCTAATTTCCAACAATCCCTCCCTTAAACTGAAAGTCTTCAAACTTTAGTTTAAAGAAATTTGGAAAACACCATATCTGCAGATCTATAATCTGGAATCTGCAAACCCTCCCTCAAATTGAATTCTGCATGCTGCAAACACCAAGTAACTCTCTTAGTTTTGAAAAAGCTACTACTTTGAGGGGTTTTGTGAATATATCAGCCACTTGATCTTCTGTTCTACAATAAATCAACTCAATTGTTCCAGCTTCTACCAAGTTGCGCAAGAAATGATACCTCACATGTATATGCTTGCTTCTCCCATGCAAAATTGGATTTCTAGAAAGCTTGATGGCTAAACTGTTATCACAATAAATTGAAGTGGCCTCATGTTGATTCAGCTCAAGTTCTTCCATAATTCTTCTCAATCAAATAGCTTGACAAGCACAAGAAGTTGCTGCCACATATTCCGCTTCTGTTGTGGACAAAGTCACAATGGGCTGGTTCTTTGAAGACCATGAAATTGCACCAGATCCCAACATAAAAACAAACCCGGAAGTGCTTTTTTTGTCATCCAGATCTCCAGCATAATCACTATCTGTAAAGCCTGCGAGATCAATCTGGTCACCCTTCTTGTAGAATAGTCCAAAATCTATAGTTCCACATAAATACCTGAGAATTCTTTTAGCAGTCTGCAAGTGCAACTCCTTTGGATGCTCCATATATTTGCTAATCAGACTTACACCATGCATTATATCTGGTCTTGTTGTTGTCATATACATCAGACTTCCAACAATCTGCTTATACAGTTTGATGTCCACATATCTGCCTCCTGGATCTTTCACGAGCTTTACACCTTTGTCTACTGGTGTAGAGACAGAATTGCAGTTCTTCATTTGAAATTTGTCCAAAACTTCCTACACATATTTTTTCTGACAAACTAAAATTCTAGAATCTGACTGTATTACTTCCAGACCAAGAAAATAATGCAACAAAGTGACAAACCCAGATCTGTCATATCAAATTCAAGCTTCGTGGACTGCTTGAACTTTTCCAACATGCCAAAATCATTCGCAATATAAATTAAATCATCAACATATAAGCATACTATAATCAATTTACCTCCATCTCCAAATTTGATGTAAAGTGTATGCTCATAAGGGCACTTTTGGAGACCTTCCTTCAAAAAATAAGCATCAATTCGACTATACCAAGCTATAGGTGCTTGTTTTAGTCCATATAATGCTTTCTTCAATCTGTAAACCTTATGCTCAAAACCAAATTGAACATAATCAGGAGGTAGATCAATAAATACCTGTTCTTGTAGATTTCCATGCAAGAAGGTAGATTTCACATCAAGCTGGTAGATCGGCCATGAGTTCTGTGTTGCCAATGCAATCACCAATATGATGGTATCCATTGTTGCAACTGGAGCAAAAACTTCTTGATAATCAATGCCAAACTCTTGCTTGTAACCCTTTGCCACCAAGCGAGCTTTGAATTTGTCAATCGCCCCATTCTCTTTGAGCTTTGTCTTGTAGATCCACTTAACACCAATTGTTTTGTGCCCTTCTGGAATATCTGTCAACTCCGAAGTCTGGTTCCTTTCAATAGAACCAATTTCTTCTGCCATGGCTTTTTGCCACTTTTCTTCTTTAACAGCTTCTTCATATGTCAATGGATCACAATCTACAAATAGAGCAAAATGATTAACTAGAACATCATCTTGAGGTAGATCTGTTATCTCATAATCTTCCAACCATGCTGGTCTTTTCTTTTTGCGTTGAGGTCTGGAACTAGTTACAGATTCCAGTTCTGGTGTTGTTGGCAGACCTCCTCCAATACTAAGCTCTACTTCTGTAGGCAGACTTTCTTCAATTGTCTATCTTGAAACCTCGAAAACTGCTAAAGTTTGACCTTCTGAGTTCTGCAAAGTAAGATCTTCTCCATTTTCGAAATCTGTAGGAATCTGTTGCCCAGATTTTTCTGTCCAAGACCAAGTGCTTGCTTCATCAAATACTACATCACGACTAATGATGACCTTCTTGGTTAAAGGATTATATAATCTATAAACTTTGGACTGATCACTAACACTAAGGAAAATACACTTTTCCCCTTTGTCATCAAGCTTACTCCTTTTCTGATCTGGCACATGTGCATATGCTATGCACCCAAAAATTCTGAAGTAATCAACAGCAGGTCTACGTCCACTCCAAGCCTCTTCTGGCGTCAAATCTGGAAGTGGAGATGTGGGACTTCTGTTCAAGATATGAACACTCCAATTAACAACTTTTGGCCAAAACTCTTTAGGCAAGCTGCTCTTTGACATCAAACTTCGCACCATATTCATGATTGTGCGATTCCTCCTCTCACATACACCATTCTACTGAGGTGTATAGGCTGCTGTGAGTTGCCTTTTAATGCCATTGGACTCACAAAAATCTGCAAATTCCTTTGAATTAAACTCACCACCACGATCTGTACGTAGAACCTTTACAAATCTACCAACCTCATTCTCAGCCAAGACTTTGAAATTTTTAAAGGCTACTAAGGCTTCTGACTTGGTTTGCAAAAAATACACCCATGTTTTGCGACTGTAATCATCAACAAAGGTAATAAAGTATTGTTTACCTCCATTGGATGTTGGATTTATGCATCCACATAGATCAGAATGAACCAGATCTAGCACCTGCTTTGCTCTCCAAGATCTGTCTTAAGGAAAGCTGTCACGGTACTGTTTACTGACCACGTAGATTTCACAAATTTCTGCAGTAGAATTAAAATGAGGAAGACCATTTACCATCTTCTTCTGCTACAAAGCTTTCAACCCACCAAAATAAAAATATCCAAATCGGCAATGCCATAACCAAACTGTGTCCTTTGATCTGGCAGATAAACATGACAGATTTGTGGTCTGCAAGTATAATGGAAACAACTTATTTCCCATCATCTTGACCTTTGCAATCAGGCCAAGTTTTGAATCACGAATTTGGCAAACTCCATCTTTAATAAGGATTTCATATCGTTTTTCCTGAAGCTGTCCCAAACTAAGCAGATTCAACTTCAAATCTGGTACATACAGAACATTAGAAATAGTCTGAATTGAATTGTCTTTGGCATGAATGGTTACCTTTCCCCTTCCCTTGACTGCAATAGTGGAATTATCACCAAATTTCACCTTGTCTTGACAAGACTCATCCAAATCTGAAAACGTAGATTTGTCTCCACACATGTGATTGCTGCAACCAGTATCCAGACACCACACATTCTTCTTACTGACTTCTTTAGGATGACAGACCATGAATAGAAAGGAATCATCATTCTTTTTATTGTGTTCTGCAAAATTGGAACTTTCTTCTTTATTCAGATTAACACAGCACTCAGAACGATAATGGCCATACTTATGACATTTGAAGCATTCAATATTTGCCTTTCCTGCAGATTTGGATCTGTTATCTGTAGCTTGATAATTTCTATTTTGCCACCTTGAGCTTTCCTCCAATTTGTCAAATCTCGGTTTGCCAGATCTTGGTCTGCCTTTCTAGTTTTCTTTTCCTCGACCTACAGCCCTTGAATTAACTGTGGTCTGCAAGGCTTGTGTCTACAAAATCTGCACTGCTTGCTCTTGCTTGTCTTGGCGATTTATCTTCCACTCATGAATTAACAATGAGTTTTGCAACTCATCAAGAGAAAGTGTCTCAATATCATTTGACTTCTCAATTGAACAAACAGCATAATTGAATTTTGTTGTCATAGATCGAAGGATTTTCTCAACTATAGCAACATCCTCCAGATTTTCACCATGGATCCTCACCTTGTTTGCAATAGCCATCGTCCTCGCAAAATAATCATCTACAGATTCACCAATTTGCATCTGCAGAACTTCGAATTCTGCCCGCAAAGCCTGACGCTGTTGCCGCTTTGCTCTTTCATTCCCTTGGTACTTCTTCTTCATGGAATCCCAAATATTCTTGAAAGTAGACTTGTTAAGAATTGTTTCCAAGATACCCTGATCTATGGCTTAGAACAAATAGTTCTTAGCCTTGAGATCCTTCAATTTTTCCTTCTTAATTTTGACCCTCTGTGCATCATTTGCACCTGTTGCTGGTTCTGGAACTCCAACTTCAACAATGATCCAATACTCTTTGGACCGGAGAAAATTCTCCATCAACATACTCCAATGGTCGTAGTGATGACCATCAAAACAAGGGATTGAGGGTTGGACATAATTTTTGAAAGCCATGGAATTTTCTGGGAATAGGCTCTGATACCAAATGTTAAAAAATCAAGGATTCCCGAGAAGTAGATGGAATGAAAAACTGAATCTCTCGTTAAACTGAAAATAAGCTAACCTTTAAATAGGCTTTACAAGATAATATTATTTAAAAAGATAACTAATCAATCTTATCTAATCTAATTTAAATGATAACAACTTAAAACAAATAAATAACTTAAACTTCCTAAATTATAGAGATAATGGCTAAATAATAGTATCTAATTTCCAACAGAAATATCTTATAAACAAACCTTGATTTGAATATGGGTCCTATACTCCTATTCTTAATTACTTGTTTGTCTTTCATCAAACAGATGGTTTGGAAAGATGTGTATTGAATGGAATCCATAGAATGTTATGCTCGTAAACTGACATGCCCATATATTTAATATTCGATAAAACGCCTCAATAATCTCTGTGCACTTCTTCTCTTCTCATAATCTGTTCGGCATCATAACATGCTGTGATTTCTCAATTTTTACTTTCATAGCAGTATCTTTTTGACCATTGATTGTATGAAAGTGATCTCGTTATATGTTTCATTTAAGTGGTTTTCTGTAAACTAACCTTATACTCATGAGAATTATTTGTTGAGTTTCATGTTAAATAATGATTCCTGTAACAACTGGCCCTTAACTGGTTGTTGATTACGGAGTCATTGCTCATGTCAAGCAGAATGACTTTCAGCTGTTAGAGATTAGCCCTCACCTTGTTAGTAAAGTAAATATATGATGCTTTTGTTTTAGTTATCTGGTTTTTTGGAATCTGGTTGTTTTGTCCTGAAGTTTGTTGCCAATGCTGTCTGGCTAAAGCTGCAGGGGTTTTATGAGCAAAGCTTGGGCGCAAGAGCAGTGTGGCTCAGCCTCAGCCTCAGCCCGAGAAAGATGTTAGTGAAGTATTTGAGGAGCTGTCTTTCCCTAGGAACAGGTTTTTTGGTTTGAAGGGATAAGGAGATTGCGGGATTGAGACTGCCTTTTTTGGATATGGTGATAGTCTTAAGCAGGATCACTCTATATTATCCATTAAAGCGAAGCAAGCTGGCAATCTGAAGGACTTGCGGATGAATAAAAAGATACCATTTCCAGAAGAGGAGGGAGATTTATTAATTTGGAGTTGGGAAAGAGCAAGCTTGAGGCTAATAAGCTGGCTGGAGTCGTGGGTGGGAAGGAATTCATTGAAGAGGTCCAAGTATACGAAATCAAATAGTGGGAATTATAGGAGCTTAGGAGGCGGCAGTATTGTGATTTGCATATATGGGCTTCCTGTCATTGGAAACACAGAGTTAGCTCTTGAATTTGCCAACAGGTATGCTCAAAGATATAAAGATAGTTTTGTGGGTTGGGGGGAGAGTCTCCATACTTACGGCAATACATTTTAAATCAATCACTCAGCTTGGGGCTGGATTTTACATGACTTGATTCCTAGGAACGCTGGAGAGTCCCTTGTGATTATCACCACCAGGCTAGAATTGGTCTGTGCACTGTGCAATACATGTGGATTGAATTGACCTGCAGCATTAGGGCATAATGGGCTAAAGACTGGAGAATTGTATGCTTTTGGATCTTATGGTTTCGCCTAGATTTGTTATTAACTTTAACAGCATGACACAAAAAGTGTGCAGATGCTATGTTTTGTTGTATCTTTGGTGTCAGGACTTGTATGCTTTTGGCTTGTAAGCTGCACTCAAATCAATTAATATTTTGAGTTATCAAAAAAACTAGGCTTTAATTAAAACCGTGTGTTCGTATTACCCTTTTCTTTATTAATAGACGTATTAACCTTTTTAATAATTTTAAATATAATAATATTTATTGTAATTAAAATTAATTTTTAGTTAATAAATATAAAAATTATGTCAAACAGATTAATTTGTTATAAATAGATGTTTGACTTCTATATCAATTAAAGTATCCAATCATCATTAAATTTATTTTATTTTTGCATTTATAATTATTACTATAAAAAGGTTTTAAGTGAAAATATAAGATATAACTTATTAGCATTATATGTTATCTTAGTCCATTTGATATTTATTTTAGATTTCAACAAGTTTTTAATAGTTTTTATTCAAGATTTATTAAAAATATTAATAATTTTTATAATATAATAGGGCTAATTAATATTTCAAAAACTATAAAGATTTTTTTTAGTTTACCAAATAATAAAAAATATTTTCTTTAAAACGTTTTATAAACATCAGAAATTAATCTTTGAAAAAGAGAACAGGTCTTTGGATTATTGTTCTGATTGATCATGCCGTATCAATATTGCATACAAATAATCTCGAATGTGAAAGGTGACAAATTCTGTGAAGCCATGCAATGAACCAAAAGGCAACAGAAAATAGGCCTATTGACAGAGTTAACCAATAAAAATAATTATTTTGTACAAAAAAAAAAAACTATTTAAAACGTTTCCATTAACAGGGTCCTGATGGATTAAAAATGATCATCATCGGATGACTGATTAGTATCAATTTATCAATTTATTAAACCAAAACTAATTATTTTGTGTCCAAAAAAATAAAAATAATTATTTAAACTACGTTTCCATTAAGAGGCTCCTGATGGATTAAAAATGATCATCATCGAATGATTGGTCAGCATTTAATAATTACTAACGATGTGCAGTATAAATTACGAGCAGTTTTAGAGCTTAGTTTAGTTACAAAATTTATTAAACTAATATTAAATAAAATAGTTTAATAAATAATGAGTTAAATTTATTTATACATAATTCATACATATATTATTTATAAGAAATTTTAATTATGTATTTTTTTAGTATAAATAATTGAGATTTACTATAACTTTTTAAATAAAAAATTCATTATTTTTAAAAATTAAAATAAAATATGTATTAAGTCTTAATAATTTATAATAAAAAATTAATAATTAAGATTTTATATAAATAACATGCATAAGAGTTATGTATAAATAATTTTTAACTTATAAATAATAATTACTTTATATTAAATTGGTATTTTAATTTTAAAAAACAACTAATTTTAATTAAAAATTTTAATTAAATCACCTTGAATTGATCAATTTGGACCTTGATTTGATCCATTCAATCTAGATGATCTCGACTTAAATCATATTGAACTCTAGATTAATATCTCTTATGCCCGACCTATATAGTGATTTTATTTTTTTAATTTTTTTGAATAAGAGTAATTACTTTATTACTACTATAATACTATTACATTTTTTTAATAAGAAATAGAGAGAGAATTAGGGATCGAACGTTACCCAACACAGCGGTGTTCCTACTTAGGCACGGAGGGAGCAGAGTGGTACGTGGAGAAGAAGCAAGTGGCTCCGTTAGATCTTTTGCTCAGGTATATTTGTGATTGTGACATGAAAATCAACTGAAGGAAGCTAGCTATTTTAGTCCACATTTACGTCGAAATTTAATGCCCATAATGGTGATTTGGAAACCTGTTCCTGAGAGACTTCATTATCAGAAAGTTGGTTCTTTGTCAAGCCCTCCGGTCTTTCGTTATCTGCAGACTGATGCTGTGACCATCTATGTGGCCTAGGATGGGGTTTCCTTCTCAAGTCAAATTCTCACAATTCTCCATTGGTACCAAATTCCCTACACACAAATCCCTGAAAAACATCCCAAAACTCCGCCATGGCGGCTTGCGCATTTCACAGCAAAGACAAGAAACGTTGCCCAGCAAATTGCATATTCAGAGACGTTTTTCCGCAATCTGATGAGAATGCTCTAAAGGTGCGTGATTTTTTCAAGCTTGAAAATCTAATCGGCTTTGCGAAGAGCTTGAGTGGTGTAGAGCGAGATGAAGACCTGGTACCCACGCCGGTCATTAATGCCTTTCTACGGGAAAGTCACGAATTCGTGCAAGATATCACTACCCGTTCTGGAAGGCCATATGCAAGAATAGAGGCTGTGCTGGAAAATCTGAGAAAAGCCCGAAGCTATCTCCCTGGAAAGCCAGCCCTTGCAGATGCTCTGGTGGACATGTCCATTCAGATCCTGGATAAAAAAATGGAAGTCCCTAATTGTTTGGCGGTGGTTGAGGAGTTTAATCTTGCGCTAGAGAAAGAAACAGCCGAGCAAGAAGAAGCAGCCGAGCAAGATGAAGCAGCCAAGCAAGAACTTGTGGCCAAAGAAGCTGCCGAGAAAGAAGTTGAGGCCAAAGAAGTAGCCGACCAAGAAGTTGCAACCGACGAATCGGCGGGCGAAGAACCCGATGACTGATGTTCGACATCGATTTTTACCTATTCAATCTTGAAAATGTTTCTGAGATGTTAAGGTATTTTCAGGTTTTGCATCTAGTTTGAGTTCTTTTGCCACTTTTACTGTGCAATCAAATCATGCATCGAATTCTGTTCTTTTGTTGGTAGTCTCTCAATCTTTCAAGTTGCTTCCATCGTCCTTTGTCATTCCCCTGTTCTGTTGTTTTACAGAGAATCCAGTGCAATTTTGGTCTAATGGTTAGATCAAAATATTAAGTGGCCAATTTTGCATTACTTGATTCTTGAGGATAAGTGCATTAACTTTCTAACTCGTGGTATGCATTGGGTCTACTAAGTTTGTTTAATTGAGCAGGGAGATCCCCACTTACGTAACTTGCACCCACATTTTCTTCCTTAGATTAGACATGTTATTTTGGGGTTCTTATTTCTTCATTGTTGTCTCCTCTCTAGTAAA
>BPVZ01000119.1:706922-718932 GCA_020521535.1 Rubroshorea leprosula
AAAAAAGAAAATGCATGGTGAGAAAACTAAATTGTAGAGTGGAAGCGTGATGCCACCGCGAAAGCATGAAAACGTAAAAAAGGTAAAAAATGAAATAGAAGCTGAAGTATAAAACTAAACTTAAAAGAAGCTAGAAAGATAAATTTTGGGGCAAAGTGCAGTAAATTAAATTGCAGAAAACTAAATACATCAAGTGTTGATGTTCACAACGAAATAACAAAAACTGGAGTTAAAACTAATGGCAGCGTAAAGCCAAAGACTTAACTAGAAAAGCTATTTAAGAAAGTTAGATCTAAATTAAGACATTGCTTGTAAAACTAAAATATAGATAGCATTGGGCTAGTTGTGTGAGAGGCTAGTCCTTTTTTGCTTGATCTAATTATCGGGTATTTATAGCACCTTGGCAACATGGTAGGGTTTTGCTAGCGGCATCTTGAAAACCAACGGCAGCATAAAATCTACGGCAAATCGATTAATCTGTTTGTGTTGCCAATTATTTTCCTGAAAGTTCACAACAAATAAATGACTTTACTGCCGTTGTGGAAATAACTACTGAACCTTATCTGAAGAGATTTATACCAACAACTTTTAACTAATAAAATAACTGCCAACATGAATGACACGTAACACCATTCTATTTTTTGCAAAAATGGATGTAAACAGTTTCTTTTCCTTTTCTTGATCTCACTTTTTTACACAAATATTGGTGTAGATCAAAAGACCTTTTAGGCTATAAAAATACTATCAAAGTGACCCACACATGCCCTCTTTTTTTATTTGGTGTTCTTTGGCCACAAGGACTATTTTAACGAGATTTTTATCTTCCAAGTGATCTTTTCAAGTGAGGATTCATGTGAAAAAGTGAGATTAAGCAAAGAAAAAGAATAGATGACATAAAGTCATGTGTGTTGAGTTGTAAATGTTGAGGGTTGATTTGCATTTTTCAAGGGTTTGAGGACTAATTTATATCATTTAAGGGGTTTGAAAACTTATATGTACTGATTTTATTTTTGAGACTCACATATTAATTTAAGTATAAGGGATTAATAAGAGTGTTTTGCCTATGTTAAAAGATTGTAACCCCCAAAACCCCCAAGAGAATACAACACATCAAAACCAACGGGACTTATGTGCACGTACATGATCAAAAAGTTAGGAGGTGAACTTGACTTACCCTTAAACTACTCGAGAAAGGTGCCATTGTCCTGAAAAGAAAGGATGATTAAAGTAATCTTTAATCCAAAAGTGAATTGAGATTTTTAGAATTCATTGATGTAAAAGTGGAGATTGGAGGCGACAACTTTTGGTGGAGGTGTGCAAAATGAGTCATTGCAAAGTTAGTAGGAACGTCCCACTGGGTTCAATGGACGACACTTGTTCGGCTTCTAAAGCACATGTGCAGTTGGAAGGTGGAGCAATTTGGACACGTGGTTGAATAGGATGGAGAATGAGATTAGCAAGGAGAGCACGCGTTTTTCTTTGAAAGGATAGAGTTGCTACGCACTGTAGAGGATAAAAGGTCGTTGTCCATATGGAGTCGGCAGAATTAATGAAGCCCACCACGAGTCAAAGATTCAAAGCACAAATGTATCTTTCTTTGCTGTGGCCCCCCAGAGCATGGTTAAACCATGGTCAACGCCCACAACATATTAGTATTCCGGATTACGTTGGAACTGGAGAGATGGCGACCCCAACAATTTAATGTTGGAAATGGAAAAGCACCAAAATGTTGAGTGTCTCCAACTCGGGTTTCATACGAGGGGGTCGAGCGAATGATGCCAGTGTCATGCAATCGGCCAAGCCAACTAGTCCAGTCCAGGCCCATCCAATTTCAATGAGAACTCTAAAGTTATATTCATTGATAATATATAAAATGTTGTTCCCTTATAGATTAAGTTTAGAATTAAAGTGTTAAAATTAATATTTTTAAAAATTAATTTTCTTAAGTATACAAGATAAATGTGCGGATACACCTTTAAATTATTTGAAGAGATTAGTAGCAAAATATGTAAAAATTAATTTCTAATGAGTGCTAGGTTACTAGACTTAGTGCTGGGGCAATGTCATATATTGTACCCCCTTTGTTGCATTTTAGTTGTCTTATTTTTTGACTTCTTTATACATACATATATATATATGAACAATTTAAACCTTGATTAAAATGCTATGATTATGTGTTAATATGGCATATTTATTCTTAATAAAGATTTTATGATTTTTATAAATAGACTAAAATAATGTAAAGTTGAAATAATAATATTTAATATTATATATAAATACATAAAAAAATATGACAATTAAAATGCAACAAAAAAAATATTAAGATTAAGATATTACTGCTTAATATTTTTTTTATTTCTTTTATTTTTATTAAGATTACTACTTGCAACGACATCATTACCATTCAATAAATTATTAATTTAAAAAAAATTGCAAAATTTGTATCTTTATATAGAAATAAATAAAAGTTTATCATTTGATTTATAAACCCAAAAAATTCACATGCTTAAATATGAAGAATAATAAAATTTATATTTATATCTACACCTTTTCTTAACGGAAAAATTAGATTTTGGGTTGAAATCCGGCCAAAAATTTGTGAATCTAGACGAACTACATCCTACTGGGTTAAGATTCAGTGTATATTTGGGTATTGGGCTGAATTTTGCCGATCTTAGTTCACCCAAATTGCAAACGGGTCAGGGGTTTTGTTTAATGTTTAGAGGTAAAAGTTGAGCAGCTCATGTTTTCTTTTAAGGGTAAGTATTGGATATGGAAACATTTGTTACTTATAAGAATTTTATATGTTTAGATAAATATCATATTTAAATTATAAAAAAAGAGTAAATAATAGATATAAAAATAATATATTTATATGTATTAAGTTAAGTAACAAATATAAAGATTTATAACTATTTATTTAATTTATTTAACTAATTATTTAATTAACATGTTACTTATATTTATAAAATTTAAATTATATACATTTATTATATTTAATATATATAATAATAATAATTTAAAAATAAATATAATAAATTACAAAACAATAAAAATATAAATTAAGTAAAATGTATAAACCAAACAAATTACACATGCAACAATAACAATTCATATAAATAATAAATTCTAAACCAAATATGTAATATACGTAACAATAATATCTTATATTAGATCTTTTCTTTTTTTATGTCAAATACATAAATATATACTTATAAGTTACCCATAACATGTTGGATTAAATACTAAGTATAAGTGTTTAAATGTTTGGGTAGGTACCAAGTCTAAAAGCTATACCTAAAAATTTTTAAATCAAATACCAAATTTAATTTATACACAATCTCGACTCGAAAATGCACACCCGTATTCTTTTGGATTGAGTCGGGTCGGGCATGGTGGGTTTGTTTAGAGAGATTTGAGTTGGGTCATTATTTTGCCTTTAGTGTGGGCTCGGTTATGAGATTAGTTATTTGGGCTTATTAACGTCTTCTGGCTATGGCAAAAAACAGAAAATCGTAGGGCTCGTTTGGATTAAACAAATGACTATCTTTTACTCAAACTTTAAAAATAAAGCGAACTTAAAACAAGGACCTTGACACACAATTATTTCCTACTTGTGTGAATTTGCTTATAATAAAATGAAATAGGTTGAAATGAAAAATTAAAACTCTCCTTTTTTTTCCTGATCTCTAAAGTTAAATTCATTTATCGAATATGCAAAACCATTATATTATCAAATTAGCTTGGATCATGCATTAGCTAATCATATATAAATAGCATTCTACAGAAGTTCAGAAGTTAGTAATTAATGTTGCATCTTGCGCCAGAACATGGGCGACCTTACTAGCCTGCCGCTTAACATGTTGAAAGTGGGTATGGTCAGGCCCAGTTACAACATCTGGTATGGAAACCTCCAAGCTTCGAACAGAGGAAAGATTAAACCCTTGGTTGTTAACAAAAGTCACAGCAACAAGAGAATTACTCTCTAATAAAAACTCTCATTGGGTCTTAATTATTTTTCTTGAAGATATATATTCCTTTTGGAATGCTATACCTACAATAATGGGATAGATATTCCTTTAGCAGAGAAAGGGTTTCTTGTACTTTCATATATATCTTCTTGTACACTTAGATTGCAGTTATTTTGCATTGGGCTCTTGGTCATTATGCATTTGAATGCTTATTAAAATAAACACAGTAAAAATGGCCTTGGAATCCCCAGGTGTGTTGGGTTGGGTCACTTGGGTGTTGGGCAACTTTTTACCCCATATAGGTGAAGGGCATCGCCTCTTGCATGTGGCAGGGCAAGGTTGCAACTTTGCAATCTGATTCCTAACATGTTGTTATTCTTCTTTTTCTTACTATGATGAATTTAAGTATTCTGCTTCCTTTTAAAATCCTTTCATATGCCCAGGGACGGAGCCAATGTAGGACAAGGAGGGGCAGCTGCCCCCCCTAAGCTTTTGAAAATTTTTAAATATGGTACACTAATTTTTATTTTTGACAAAATTTTGTTTTATGAGGTTTTGAATTATTGGGACCATTTCAAATATAAAAGAAATATTTAGGATTTAGGTAAAGGAATTATTTCTCTCTTTGTGATTAGTTTTTAAGATATGATAATTTGGTTTAGGTAAGAAAAAATATTAAAAAATAGTCAACATCTAATTAATTACATTAATATAATTTATATAAGTTTTTACATTAGTTATATATAATTTTTTTGTACAATTTATATACTATGGAAATAATAGTTGATTCATTTTATTTATATAAATCAGATATTTCAATTTTAAAGTTGTTTCGATCTAAGAAACCATTTAAAAAAATAAATTATATTTTTATACTATTTATTTAGGGGTTTTAAAATATATATATCTTTCAAAAATAACTAAATATATATAATTTTCTTAATAAAACTAAATATATCTAATTAATTTAAAGTTTTACGTACATAAATAAATAATACATGCATAAAATAAGTGACTATTATAAAAATTAATTTAAATTATATTAAGATAAATTAATAAATAACTCAAAAAAAAAATTTTACCTTTCCCCTCGCCCCCTAACTTCAATTTCTGACTCTGTTTTTGCATATGCCTCTAAAATTGTGCAAGAAATGTCTCTTTTCTTTTTAATCAAATAGTAACTTATATGAACCGGCCTTTAGCTCAATAGTTCGATCCCAAGTCTTACGTGTATGGGTAAAGTGGTTGGAGTTTCGAGTGCTACCACCGTCGTAAACTCCACCAAAAGCGGTCTAATGGCCGCGCGCCTCATTTGAGAGGTAGAATGTTCACCCGGTCTGAAAATCGAATTCGTAGTTACTAACAACTAATTCATATTAACTTTCTAACCATTACCCTTGTCAAAAAAAAAAAAATAGTAAGTTACATAATAAATAATAATTTGTTTCATCCATTTTAGGCTCCTCTTATTTATATTAAGATTTAAATATAAAATTTCTAATATAGAACCTCTAAGTTTTTAATTACTAGGACATCCTTAAATATATGTCTCTTTTACATGATGTAGCATGTATATTACCCTGTAAATTTCATAACTAATCTATATTATGCAACAAGTTAAGAAGAATAAAACAATTTTCTCTCCCCACTAATTTGTTTCCGGAACTCCCTCTGAACATACTTTGGGAAGACAACTTTAGCTGAAACTTAGAAATAAAGTTCTATATATATATATGCATTGAATGCTACCTTAAAGCAATGATTATTTTTATAAAAAGGGAAATTTTTATAAGAAAAAGGGTTTTCTTCTTAATATATATATATCTATATATATATTGGGAAAAGTGTTTGTCAGCCTGACCTCTCAAAAATTAGGAGGGAAATCATCCTAAAACTACGTCGTTTCAATAAACTTTTATTGAAAAAGACTAAACTACCCTATTTTTAAAGCATGCATTAAGGTGATATTTGTCCTTTTTCCTCCTAATTTTTGGGAGGTCAGGCTGACAAGTTCTTAATATTTAGTTAGTGATGATAATGAAAAACTGAAGTGATTTTTTTTTTCTTCTAATTTTCTAGAGGATAAAAAGGAAAAAGAAATGAGGTGATGCTAATTTGGAAATTGGGGAACAAATGGAACCGGAGTAGAAATTCTGGTTACTTTGTGGGGATGGTATCAGCCACAACTCCTCTGCTTTTTCGATCAAAACTCCTCTGTTTCTCCGTCTTCTACCTCTTCATTTCTCTCTTTCTTGCTCTTTACCAATCCCTTTCTTCCACCAAATGCATCTTCAGGTCCTCCCCTTTCGATCCAATTCAGACCCCTCTCTTCTCCTACCCTCAATCCTATGGAGAACATAAGTACGCTATCCCCACCCACCGTTCCTCTTGCTCTTCCCCTGTTTTCTTCTCCGGTATTGTTACTTTCCCCTGTTTTTGATTTACTTGTTTCTTGTTGAATTTTGGTTTCTAATTATTGTTTTTGTGATTTTGGGCGAATTGGGTATTCTGTTTCGTGGTTAGATTATGGGGTGGCGTTGAAGGAGATCCAAGATTTGTGTAAGAATTCTTCTGCGTTTTCGCCGGTTTTGAGGTATGTGCAGAGGGAAAGTGAGACTTTTGGTGGGGATTTCAGTACCCAGCAGAGAATTTCGTATCTTGATCATTCCAATTATAACGTGAAAGTCCCTTGTGGATTCTTGAAAAAGTTTCCGATCAGTAATTCCGGTTAGATCTCATCTGAATTCTCCGGAGTTTCCAATTTTGCTGATTTCCCTTTTTTTCTTTTTTTCTTATTTACTGTTAGGTGTGTGACCACCTTTTCCACAATTCGAGACTGATTCCTCTTCGGAATCTTGGCGCACTTTCATATTGGCATATGCATTAAGGAAATTACTTTCCCTTTTTTAAATTTCCAACTTGTTTGTTTGCTCTTGATTCAGATCGATCTGCCATGGAAAGCTGCAATGGAGTTGTGGTGGTATCGGCAATCTTCAACGACCATGACAAAATCCGGCAACCGAGAGGCCTCGGATCCAAAACCCTAGCAACTGTATGTTTCTTCATGTTTGTAGATGACATAACCTTCAGTGGACTTGATTATCACCAATTGGTTTCACCAAAATCGCCGGAGCATAAGATAGGGGTTTGGAGAATAGTTAGAGTAGCTTCCAAGGAATTGTATGAAAATCCTGCCATGAATGGGGTGATACCTAAGTACTTGGTTCATAGACTCTTTCCAAACTCGAAATTCAGCATTTGGATTGATGCCAAGCTGCAATTAATGGTGGATCCATTGTTATTGATACATTCTCTCGTTGTGTCGGAGAAGGCAGACATGGCACTATCAAAACATCCGTTCTATGTTAATACAATGGAAGAAGCTATGGCAACTGCAAGGTGGAAGAAATGGTGGGATGTTAATGCCTTGACATTGCAGATGGAGACCTATTGTGAAAATGGGTTGCAGCCATGGACTCCCAATAAGCTCCCTTATACAACAGGTAAATCTTTTGTCTTGTGCCAATTTTATTGATCATTTGTTTGAAATGCAGTTTTTGGATATCACGTGAAAGATTATACTCCTCATTTCGTGTTTCTGTTTATCTATCCATGTAACTAAGTTTACGCCAGATTAAGAAATACTAAATGATTATGCTATCTGCTAACGACTTAAGTAATTTAGTGGCATTTTTTTCTACAAAAAGTAAAAGATTATGAGTTTGAGTTGCATGATATGTGGGTGGGGTGGGATAAGGGACGAGAGATGGTTACCTCTATTATGCAACCAAGATAAAAAAATGATTATTCTATCTCATGATGGATTCTTTTAATTTTGTGGGCAGATGTACCAGATACTGCTCTAATTCTGAGGAAGCATGGATTAGGAAGCAACCTTTTTTCGTGCCTAATGTTTAATGAATTGGAAGCATTTAACCCAAGAGACCAACTAGCATTTGCATTTGTGAGGGATTACATGAAGCCGAAGATGAAATTAAACATGTTTGAAGTAGAAGTGTTAGAGCAGGTAGTGGTGGAATACAGGCACAACCTTAGAAAATTAGGGAGTGAAGTTGGAGGGTCCAGCTCCAAACCTAAAAGAACAAAAAGGGCAAGACATGATTTGTTAGTGAATAACAGCAGGTGCCAGAAGTATCTTCTCGAATTGTGGGGTGAACATGGGATTTAATTAGTGTTTTTTGTACAACAAAACAAAGTTAAAAAAGGAAAGAACACTATACACAGAAATGCTGACAATTAATCACGGGTTGGCAGAGCATGTTCTTTTGTCACTTCCAGTTTTTATGCTGGCGTAGGTTAAGTTGACCTTTAACTATTATAGTTTAATCTGTGCACCAGAAGGGGTTAGTTTTAGAATTGTTCTGTTGAAGTGGAAATTTGGCATGCTCTTATTCCTCTTTTTTGGGCCTTCACTCTTATCCTCTTTAAGTTCATCACATTACATACGTTTTTCGGTCTATTCTTGGAAAAAATCTCTAGTTAAAATTGACAAAAAATCTTTAGTAAATTTGGCATACTCTTATTCCTCTTTTTCTTTTTCGGCCTTCACTCTTATCCTCTTCAAGTTCATCACATTACATATGTTTTTCGGTCTACACTTGGAAAAAATCTATAGTTAAATTTGACAAAAAAATCTTTAGTACGATCTCTCCATTGGTCAAAATAATTTTATTTTAAAAAATATATGTAAAAAAAAAAAAAAAAGTTTAAGCCAATGGAGAGAGGAGTGCTTTTGCAATCGGCACGCTTCTCTTTGACAAAAATTTTCCTTCACCGATGCACCCGCATTTGAAAGAAAAAAATTAAAGCACCCAAATTTGGGGATAATTAGAACATTATATGTGGTTTTTAGTTTATATTGTCTTTTTTTCTTCTTTTTGCAGGCTTGACTAATAAATTGTTTCTTTCTTCTAAATGTGTGAATTACACAATAATGACTCATTTCGCCTTTTTTCTTGTAAACCAAGTCTCGATTTTTAGATTCTTGATGCAATTATCAAAAGCATTACTGGCGTTTGAAACTCAAATGCAACAGTGCTAGCTATAGATTTGCTAGTAGCATTTTCAACGTGGATGGTAGGAATCCTCTAGCTGGTACATCAATTGGGTTGGCTTGGGACAGTTAAGGACGAAAATGTTCCCTGATGTTTGTAATGGGCTTGGGAGTGAAAAACGGGTGAAGTCCTTTCCTTTTCTTCGATATATAGGCTTGTCCTTCAGTATCATAAACCCACTACGCCTACCGAACACTGAGACCCCACTCCCCCCCTCCCTCTTGGTGGAGGCTTGTGTTCCAATTCCGGAGGTTACATTACATTTCATATATGAAGAGCTAGGTTGTGAATTAGGAAAGGGCTTAACGTGATATTTCTTAAGAGGGAAGGAAATTGGACATGGGGAAATTAAGATGAGGAAAGAAGGAAAGGTAGATAGCTAGGATTGAGGTTAGGTTAATCACATATCTCATGGCTTTTTTTCTTTTTTGAAAAAAAGAAATCACATATCATGTTTTTCCTCCATCATTTTCCCCATTCTCCATCATTTTCCCCATTTTGCTTGTTCTCTTCCCTTTCATTCCCTTTTCCTCACATACAAGTAATATATTACGAATAATATGTCTGATTCAATAATAAATATTAAAATTCTATATCAAGTTCAATATACGTGAGTCTATATCCAAAATTTTTCACTCATTTTGTTACAATTTAATTTGTTTGTTATTATTTATTCTCATGGTTTATTTTTTGTATATTCTATACAATCACCATAATTTATAATAATTATGCGTATGTACTTGCTGTGCAAAAAAAAAATTATGCGTATGTACTTAATTTAAAAAATGTAGGATGTTAGGTTAATTATTCTTCCACGATACCAATAGACTTCAGATATCGTAAAAAGGAATCATCCATCATCCATTCTGCCCTTTCTACACGTTTTCTATTGAAAAAAATAATAATAAATAACTTTTGTTAGAATGAAATATGTAAAAGAAGAGACTGCGAACACCGTTTCGTCAGGAAGAATAATAAAAATGGGCACGAAATCATTCCAAGCCAACCATATCTTTGGTATAAACTTTATTTTCGTCGCTTTTTCATGTTTCGCTTTGAAAATTTAGTGAGTTACGTGCATCAATATGTATTGAATTCATTTAATGTTACGTAGCTATTGTCCTCAAATGTTATCAATAAACATTGTAAATTAATTATTATTGTTTGGAATTAGTTTCTCCTAATAATCAATTGACTTCATGATATGGCTAATTCTAGCAGAAGAGCAAAAGCTTACATGTATGCAATAGAAAACACTTTTAACAGGAGATCGAGAAAAGGTTCTGGATTCCAATGGTACCTAAAAGAACAAGAGTAGAAAAGGAAAGTCAAGGAAGAAAGAGAAAATTAGTGGCAATGGGGTAGCTGCGCTAGGTCTTTATTTTGGTAGGGCGGCTAACTTGAGCTCTTACTGCAGCCTCAAGCTTGAGCTTACTTCAAACTGAGTTCGACTCTTTTATGGCTCTAACTGAACAAGAGAAAGGGTCGTAAGAAATGTGTTAAGTGGTTATTTATTGATGTACCAAAAAAATAAAAATCACCATAGAAAAAGACTTCTCCTGTTGTTGCGTTGCATTTATAGCACATTTATAGCACATTTATTATTGTAAAACTACCTTTCAACCACTCCTAACTCCTTACATGGTTTGCAGCTCATTCATTAATAGCTTAGGTAGCTCTTAATTGTTTGTTTTATACAGTAATAACAAATCTTGAAGGCACATGTGATCAATTAGTGTTTTATAAGAAGGGTGATGAAACTTGAAAATGGATCATAATTAGGGAGCATCAACAGGCAAATCTTCAAACAGCAGAACGCGTTAGTGTTCTCAAAAGTCCGCTTTGAGTAGGAAACATTCTTCAATATTCACATCGGAAATTATGATGATCAAAAGAGCTTATTTGAGAACAAGGATGAGAAAGATAAAAAAAGAAGTGTAAGATACTTCTATTTGGGCTAAGATACTTCTATTTGCATGTGGGTGATCAAGCTCCAAGTTGTCTCTGCATGTGATTGTTTCTTCATGTCTCAATTTGTACTTCACTCTTGTCTTTTTGAATGGATGGAAAATCACACATTCTTGATCTTTTGAAGCAAATTTTCATTTTAATACCCATGACAAAAATCCAATTTCCAAAATGAAATTCCGTCTCACTTTCTATGCCTTCCAAATTCCATAAATGAATAAAATTAGGTAAATTAAAACTCTTAAACTATATTTGAAGTAGTTAGAAATTAAAAATTAAAAATTTTAAATTTAAATTATGAGGTGAGTACGAAGGATTATAAAAAAAAATTAATTTATATTATATAATCTATCATTTGATGTAAATATATATATATATACTAGTTTAACCCTTCAGCCTCCAAGATTATACAAAACTTATCCTCGTACAGAACTTTTTGTCGTGTACCAAAAAAATATTTTTTCGCCAATCATATTTGTCCTCGTACAAAATCTTCGGTCAATTTTATCCCCCTACCGTCCAATTTTTGATCGATGTTCCTCTTGCCTCCTCCTTAACCTTCAGCTTCAGATTTTTGCAATAGACAAATACTATCGAGCCCTTTCGGGGAAAAATTCTACTGTATTCTAGGGATATCGTTGATGTGGTGTTCTCGACTAATCACAATATATCATATCATTATTTTTATTGTTGAATAAATTGACATGATTAATGAGGTGAAATTTTTTTTTTAATAATGTAATATATTATAATTAGTAGGGAATATCATGTCAACATATCCCCGAGAATACAAAAGACTTTCTCCCTTCCAAGAGGATTGCATAATTTAGGTGGCAAGACTAAGGCTTGACATGAGGCATGGAACAGTATATTGCAACTTTTTATAATAAATTTTTATTGAAAAATATTAAAAAAATATTATTTTAACATTAACACTACATAAATTATTTTAATTAAATAAATTTTAAATTTTATTTTTTTATGAAAACTAATTAT
>BPVZ01000119.1:728560-747505 GCA_020521535.1 Rubroshorea leprosula
AAAAAATCTCTTTTTTTTTTTTCTGTGGATTTGGTTGGTTGGTTGATGATGATGAAGAAGGCAAGGCTTGCTGAGGAACTGGAGAGCACTGTTGTTCTAGGTTCGAATGGGTTTATGGAAGAAAGGGGGAGAAGGGTTCAGGTTTTGCAGGATGTGGGACCCACTTTTTTTTCTTGTTTGGTTTTGGGGCAGGATGAGTCATACTACCATGTCATCTTTTTTTCCAGGTGTGCGTTTGAGGTGTCACTTTATTGTTGACATGTCATCGTGCTTTTGTTAATCAAGGACACGTCACTAGATTTTTAACGGATTTTTAACGGAGGGACTAAATCGGGGTCCAAATGGTAAACAGTAGGGACCAAATCAGGAATGTTTTGAGTTGAGGGACTAAGTCGAGGGTCTGTACAATAGTTGAGGGACCAAAATGGGGGTTTAACCTATTAGGAATGGGTTTCTGTTGCATTTGGAGGACGAAGGAAAGGGGAGGGGAAATTGTTGAGATTGGAGGCAGATAACGGTTAATCCTAAGAGGGAATTTGTCGAAGGAATGAGAAGAGGATGGTACTTGATTAGAGGATAGTACTTGATTAGAGGATAGTATTGCCGACTCAGAGTCGAGTCAACATACAAGTAAAACGCAATGAGGGGCGCGGGTTTAAGGATTTCATTCAAGAGCTTGTAATTTTCATTCTTATTCATTAGAGGTATTTTCTTTTATAGCAGTATCTCTTTTTCAATATTATAAGTATTACGTATTGATTACACTAGTAATATGTTTTTAAATCAAATATTTGTTTGGCAATGCTTTACACCAATTCACGTCATACGACACTTTATTTAATAATATAAATTTATAATCTTTAGTTATTTTTATATATTTTTATTAATTTTAATTAATATTTTATATATTTATAAAATAATAAAAATACTATAATTATAATCATATAACCACAATACACTACAGCATTAATAATAAGGGGTGTCGGATCTCGGATATCTTAAACTTACGTTCATGTTATTTTTATTTAAATTATTACTTACAAGTAGTAACTCACCTATTTAGAGATAAATTATCTATATAGAAATTAATAAATTTATAAAAAAAAATTATTTTTCTCATTAATTTTCTTAATTAGCGATATTTAGTCAATACTGTTAAACTTGAAGTTAAATTGAATTCTCTTATACGTGCTGCGTAGGGTAATATATAACTGAGCCAAGTATTCAAGGTCGAACTCGAGTTTGATCGAGTTCGAGTAAATCTGTTCTAATTGCAAGCTTTGAGAAAAAAAAAAATTTAGTAAACTACAGCACGTAAATTCGAACTTGAGCTACACCTGTGGAGTGCAAGGTAGATTTTTGCACCTGGCTTCATAAGCCATTTGCTTACATCATAAGTTGAGTTCACACCCTTCCTCCAACCCCCAAAATTTCTTGTTAATTATTATTTTTATTTTAAAAGAAAAATGATTTTGCCCTAGCTTGTTGTGAAGGCAAAATCATTGCATAAGACTTCGAACTTACCTCATTTTAGGCACAAGTCCTTAAACTAAAAATACAAATAAATTGTACCAAAAAAAAAAAAAAACAAATAAATGAGAGATCAGTGATCATTTCTTTTCATTAAAAATAAAAGGTTTTGAGTTTATGATATGCAAGTGGAGTGAAATAAAAGATGATAAATAATTATTTTTTATTGTACAACTAAAAAAAAATACAAATAAATAAGTTCTAGAACTCTACATGTGACTGCAGTAAATTAATCCCTTTTCAATAGATATTGTTATTTTTTATTAATTTTAACCTTTATTTTTTAGTCAGCTTTTGTTAATTTTAAATAATGTAATAATTAAAATGAAAACTTGATGTTAAAGCATTAATATGGTACTTAAGTAAAATTGGTAACTAAAATAAACTAGCTATGCTTGGCGCTGGGGTTACTTTTACAACTTTTGCAGTTCTCAAAACTCTTTTTCTTAAAATAAATTAATTTTAATTTATATTTATATAATTTAATGATCACAATAATATATTTTTTTAAAAAATTATTAAATAATAATATAATTTTTTATAATAAAATATTTAAAAAAATCTTATGATAATACGAACACTGGTCAATCACGAACACAAAATGCATGACAATTTTCTGTTTCTGTTCCCTCGATCTTATATATATATATATATATATATATATATATATAAAATTCCATCTGACTGCCGCCGTGAAGGCTTTTCCTCATTCTCTCCCTGTAAAATCCGATACAACAGCCCGGAATCCTCCGTTCAGCATCCGTCATCTAGCCGGTCGGAAGAACAATTACTCAGCTGGTGGATTTAATTGAATCGATTCAACCATCACGAAGTCACCTCCTTATTCAATGAAAGGTGTTCACTACGATGGCGCCACCAAGTAGCGCCGCCGCCGCCCTTTCTTCAAGGTATCAGATCCCTGTCCCTTTTACGTTTTTAACTTCGCTGAATTTTGCTCTCTTTGTGAAGAATGTGAATTTCCTCGCCATTATTTAATGATTGATTGTTTCGTTACTCTATGGAATTTCATAGTTTGGCTTTGATTACATTTAATCGTGGATCGTCCTCATGGAAATGAAGTAGGAAAATCGTAGATAAAATTGGTCACTGTTAGGAAGTTAAGGCACCTGTTCTTGTTCCTCTCCATCATGGTACCCTTTGATTGTTGTTTCTCTTCTTGTCTTTGAAGACTGAGCCTTCAGTCATGAGTTATAATTATACGTAGAATTTTTCTTTTTTATAATGCAATAGATGTTTTGATTTGCATTACAGATAATCTCTAAGAGCCTTCTCACCAATAACATAAAAGGTGGACGTACAAGTTGTTGTACAGGAAAGTTTCAGGGGTTTTTGATGAGTTTTTGTTTAGCATTTCTTATGTTGGCGCATTCGAGTAGTGCTCATTCTGTTTCCAAAGAACTGGCAAATGAAAAAGATAAGGTCATGACTGATGCTGACAGCAGACTTCCTACTCAGTTATCACCAATTGAAATAAGTAGTTCGAATAAGGAATTGGAATGGATAGATCGGCAACAAAAAGTTAAGGAGGCTTTCAGCCATGCATGGTCTGGATATAAGAAGTTTGCAATGGGTTATGATGAGTTTATGCCACTCAGCCAGCAGGGAGTTGACGTGTTAGGAGGTCTAGGTGCCACTATTGTGGATGCTCTTGATACTTCTATGATAATGGGGTTAGATGAAGTTGTTTCTGAAGCAGGCTTGTGGATTGAGTCAGACCTTTCAGAAAGGATTAGCAGGAAACATGAAGTTAGTTTATTTGAAACTACAATACGAGTTTTAGGTGGCCTTCTGAGTGCATATCATTTGAGTTCAGGAGATCAGGGGATGAACATAACACATAAGGCGCTTAAAGGCCCTAAACCAATTGTTTATCTAGATATTGCCAGAAATTTGGCTGATCATCTGCTATCTGCCTTTACTTCCAGTCCAACCACTTTTACTGATGTTGTCTTACATGAGTCTTCTGCCCACGGCAGAATTAGCTGTACTGCAGAAGTTTCCACTTTACAGCTTGAGTTTAATTACCTCAGTACAATTTCTGATGATTTAAAGTATTGCAGGGAAGATGTGAAACAATAATAATCTATCTAAAGATGAAACAAGATCCTTAAAAGTCTATCAAAGGAATAGTGCATGATTGATTTCTTGTTTTTTATCAGGAGAGATACCTCCAATAGCATAGAATGAGATATTATTTTTGGTATTTAAAAATATGCCAGATTTTTGCATGTTGCTAATGTGCTAATGATGTTTGATCTGCCTTCATACAATAAACGTCAAAGCAATTATATCTCTTACTCGTGTGTTGAGATCTATCAGCTAGGCTGTCCAGCTAGGGTTGCTTTCTTCAATCACTTGAGCCAATGATATATGGTGTAGAAAGATTCAATTCAATCTGTTGGCACTTTGCAGAATCAACCATTGGCTTTAAGTCATAATTTTCTATGTTCTATGTTTGTCCTTGGTGGTGATAGTTACATTTTTCCGAAGGAACTCTTTAATATTGAATAAATATCAATGTAACCCTTCTTTGATGTGTAAGTCAGTCCCAATCATTTAGGCTTGCTTCTTGCCTGGTACTCTTGCACTTGGTGCCACCAAAGGCATCACAAAGGAGGAAGCCATGAAGGACAATCTTCTCACCTTTGATGACCTGGAAAACCTAAAACTTGCAGAAGATTTGGCGAAGACATGCTTTGAGATGTATTCAGTAACTTCCACGGGGCTGGCTCCAGAAATTGCATACTTTCATACTCAGGTTAGTTGAATTTTTGTATACTTGGTTTCCTGAAAGGATATTTGACTAAGAAAATGTGCATGTGCACTAAACTCAGTTAATGTGCACTTATTTTCGGAAAAGGCAAGTAAATTCCCATTCCATTTAAAGTAAGGTATTTACAATGCCATATCCAGGCATAGTCAAGTTTCCACACTCCATTTCAATATCGTGCACTTATTTTCCTTTTCTGTATTGAATTCTGTTTCAACTCACTCTTCTTTTTCATTCATAATTTACAATCTGCAGCGTTCTGAATTCTGCTATCTCGTTCTGAATTAAGCAGGCACATTCTCTAGGCCGTCTTGATGGTGGAAACAAGAGTTCAAAATATGTGAATGACATAATATTCAAACGAGCTGACCATCATAATTTGTTGCGTCCTGAAACTGTTGAATCCTTGTTTGTATTATACCGTATCACTCAAGACCAGAAGTATTCTCTTGTTCTTATTCATTATATTATTAGCACATGCACACATGCAATTAAGCACACATGTAGATAGGCAAAAGATTGCAGCACATTTTTCCTTGCGATAACAATTTCTTCCTGCTTTTTGGAAAAATTTTGTGTTGCAGATATCGTGAATTGGGGTTGGCAGATTTTTGAAGCATTTGAGAAGTACACAAAGGTGGATTCTGGGGGATACACTTCTTTAGATGATGTTACCGCAATTCCTCCTCATAGAAGAGACAAGATGGAGAGCTTTTTTCTTGGTGAAACACTGAAGTATTTATACTTGCTCTTTGGGGATAACTCCGTTCTACCACTGGATAAATATATATTTAACACCGAAGGTCATCCTTTTCCAATTGAAGAATGGCAAAGCATTCACAAGGGAAGGCATGGAGAAGCTTAACGTTTGCTGGCCTGGGAAGATACTCTAGCGGTCTTAAACATGGTTTTGTACTTTTATCCCGTGATAAACGGATTCAATGGCCAGATTTTAAAAGGTCTTGGCATAACTCATATGCCTACAAAAGGAGAGTGACATGGACATTTGAAGACGTTCAGAAATTTCTAGTGATGGAAACCCATGAGAGATGACATTTGGGTTCTTGCTGCATTTGTAAGAAGAAAAGGGAAATTAGATCAGTCATTAAGATTGGCAAGGTCATTTGGGGATTTAATGCAGATTTATAGAGAAAGAATGAAGAGCCTCTTCAACATGTAAAGCCCAAAGTAATGTTACTAATACCAGCGATTTGGTTAGTAGTCATTAGATTTCAATCTATTTGGACTCATCATATGTAAGTTCCAACTCGTTTCTCTTAGGTATTGGGTGATATTTGTAAAACATTGTTACTTTATATTAAGCTAAATCCATGTCTGAAAAATTATGTTGAATCCCTTCTTTTTGGAAATTCATTTAATTCTCAAAATTAAATGAAGATTTACAATTGAGTTTCATGTATTTAGTTGAATTATTAAACATTAAAATTAAGTGTAGTTTCAAATACTAAAATTATTAAATTATTTTTAATAAATATACTATTTATTTATTAAAATTAATTTAATAATTTCAATATTAATACTACACTATTAATATGTAGATTTTGAAATTCATAGAATATTAAAACTTTAATTTTTTTTTTTTTTGGTACCAACCATTGCCATCTAGAAACTACAATGAATGTTGATTAATTCAGAATTGAATCAAGTCAAACATATATAAAAAAATTCTCTGAGTATCAATTTTTTCATTTAAAGAGTCAAACTCAAAATTTTATTTTAAAAAAGCAACCAAATTCTTTCAAATCACCAACAGATCTTCAGCGAAAACTTTAAATATTATATTGGGACTAATTCTGCTTATCTCATTAGCGGCAATTATTTTGCAATCTGAGAATGGAACGGTTATCATTCAACATAACTTTAATGGAAAAAGAGAAAACGAAATTCAACGTTACTTACTCAGCAGTTGAAACAGGAGGATCTCTCAACGGCAACGTTCACGTACGGACAGTAAAACGTGTGAAGAGGCGGAGTCGTGGAGATCCCTCCCCTTCTAGTACGTATTTTTTCCATTGACTTGACTATAGAACGCTAACCAAAACACTACAATTTTCCCTCCCCCAGACTCTAATTCGCCGCCTTGAAAACTTTTCCTCTCTTTCCTCAAAATTCGATCCAATTCTCACGAGTTCTACTTCGCTGCCTCCATTTGACCTCTGATCGGATCGGAACAAGAACCCTAGCTGAACTGGTAGATCTAATTTGATTAGATTCCATCATGTCGAAGTCACTTCCTTATTCCATGAAAGATGTTCACTACGATAACGCCAAGTTCCGTCACCGATCTTTCTCCAAGGTATTAGATCTCTGTCTGTTTTACGCTTTTAATTTCTCCGGATTCAACTTTCTGGTTTCCGATCGTTGATTAATTCGTATGTTTATGGCATTTCGTGTTTTGGCTTTGATTGCATCGAATTCTAAATTGCTTTCATGGAAATGATGTGGAGAAGACAGAGTGCAAGAATTGTTGCATTATTATTTCCATTCTTGATGCTGAATACATTTAGTATGCCGAGCATGCCACTAAGAAATAAGAATTTGCTGCTCTGTTACTAAGTGTTAGGAGTTTTCTCGTTGATGATTTTTTTAACATACTTAACATGTAGATCTGACCTTAAGTTGGTAATTGGAGCGTGGTTTAATTGTTCTTATTAAGCATTGGCACAAAATTACACTTGCTCCGATCACCTTGAGAGTTTATGTTCTCTGATTACTGAACCAATAGACAAAGTTCTGATAATGATAGGTTCTGTCATCATGTTTGAAACATAAGCGCTGTGATATTATTTTATATAGAAGTTTTTTATGATGCAGTAGATGTACAGTGTGCAAAGATTCTCAGATTTTTTAATTTCTATTCCAGGCGCTATCACAGACCCTGCTCACAAGTAACGTAAAACGTGAGTGTGTAAGTTGTAGTACAGGGAAATTTCTAGTGCTATTGTTGACATTTGGTTTGGCATATCTTCTGTTGACACATTCAAGTACTGTGCATTCTGTTTCCAATGAACTGGAAAATGGTATCAGGGCAAATGAAGAAAAGGTCACCCCTGGTGGGGGCAGCAGACTTAGAAAACTTTGGATAAAACCACCTAGGCTTCCTCCTCGTTTATCACCAGATGAAATAAGTGGTCCTAAGAAGCCTGATCTAGAGTCAGAATGGATAGCTAAGCAACAAAAGGTTAAGGAGGCTTTCATCCATGCCTGGTCTGGCTATAAGAAGTTTGCAATGGGCAATGATGAGCTTATGCCACTGAGCCAGCATGGAGTTGATGGGTTAGGTGGCCTTGGTGCTACTGTCGTGGATGCTCTTGATACTGCTATGATAATGGGGTTAGATGAAGTTGTTTCTGAAGCTGGCTCTTGGATTGAGTCACATCTTTCAGAAAGGATTAGCAAGAAAGGCCAAGTTAATTTATTTGAAACTACAATACGAGTTTTGGGGGGTCTTTTAAGTGCATATCATTTGAGTTCAGGAGATCAAGGTATAAAAGTAGAACAGAAGGGGCCTAAACCAGCTGTTTATCTAGATACTGCTAGAGATTTGGCTGATCGTCTGCTATCTGCCTTTACTTCCAGTCCAACTGCTGTTCCTTTTAGTGATGTTGTCCTACATGATTCCTCAGCTCATCCAGCCCCTGATGGGCTTAGTAGTACTTCAGAAGTTTCCACTGTACAACTTGAGTTCAATTACCTCAGTGCAATTTCTGGTGATCCAAAATACAGTATGGAAGCCATGAAGGTTTTGGCACATATGAAAACTCTTCCAAAGGTGGAAGGATTGGTTCCTATATACATGAGGTATGGGTCTTGCATTATTAGTCATAATGACTAAAAATGATCAGGTCTTTCTTTATTCATTCATGTGGCCTATTAATTGAATTCTTGTTATGGCACTTTTCATCTGCAAGGTGCTGTGTCTTATTTGACTGATAAAATGCCTAGAAATATTATTAAGAGTGGGTGTGTGTATATATATTTACATAATGATAATTTTGCATTCTTCTAACAATGAAGCCTCTGTCTCTTTTTACCATTGCTGATAGTCCTTTTACTTAGAGCAGTTACTATTGCAAAGAACCAAGCCATATGGAATATGAGTCCATTCTAAGTTTCTTTCTTTTCAACTTAATTTCTTTATATCTTAAACTTTTTCTTCTTATATCTAGCTCCTTTTTCTGGGTTGGGCCATTTGGTTATCATCCATGCTCTCCCACTGCTTCCCTGTATTTACATTTCTATTTATTTCTGAAACTGTTCCATGTTATCCAAAATCTTCAAAAACTTATACAGATGAATGCTAGCTATTAATTATATATGCTGTTTATCCATTTTTTTGGACAGAATGTTTTGGATTGATATCAGCAAGCTTTTCCAAGTTTAAATATTGGTAGAATTTTTCGTTCCTATCACCCTTGCTCTCCTACTGCTTCCCTGGATATACATCTCCATTTATTTCTGGAACTGTTATGTTATCCAAAATCTTCAAAAACTTATGCTGATGAATGCTAGCTATTAATGACATATACAGTTTATCCATTTCTTTGGACAGAATATTTTTTATTGATATCAGTAAGCTTTTCCAAGTTTAAATATTTCTTCTTCTTTTTTTCTTTTTTTTTTTTTTTTTTTTTTTTTTTTTTGTTGCTAATTTATTTTTGTTTGGATATACTCTTGAATTGCAGTCCTAAATCTGGTGAATTTAGTGGAGAAAATATTAGACTGGGATCTCGAGGTGACAGCTACTATGAGTACTTAATAAAAGTGTGGCTTCAGCAAAGAACAAGTCAAGATGGTAACTTCACATATCTATATGATATGTATCAGGAAGCAATGAAGGGTGTCAGACATTTGCTTGTTCAGAAATCGATCCCAAATGGATTGGTTTTTGTGGGGGAACTTCCTTCTGGGCCAAAGGGTGAATTTAGTCCAAAAATGGATCACCTGGTGTGTCGTTATTCCTAACTACTTGAGAACTTAAACTAGTCTAAGGAAAAAAGGAGATACTTAATTAAAAGTCTAAATCACGAAAGAATGATGCCTGATTATTTGCTTGTTTTTCCAGGAGAAAACCTGCAATAGCATCTCAAGATATTTTAATCTGTACTTAAAAATATGTTTCCTAGATTTTTGGATTTTTGTAATATGCTAATGATGTTAGATCTGCAGTCACAATAAAATTCAAAGCATGTTTCTCAAGATATTTTAATCTGTATTTAAAGAATGTTTCTCTGTGTGTGTGCATGCGCTTTTGCATGCATGTGTGTGTGGATTCATTAAACCCTTAATCTTTGGTGCAACAAAGATTAAAATTGGCTTTAAGTTAAAACCATCTAAGTTATATTTTTGTCCCTACTAGCAATAGTGCCATTTTTGACAGAAATTGTTTAATATTGAATAATCATGAAAATCCCCTCCTTTGATGATATGTAATTCTCTTTCAATCATTTCAGGTTTGCTTCTTGCCTGGTGCTCTTGCACTTGGTGCCACCAAAGGCATCACAAGGGAGAAAGCTAAGAAGGGCAATCTTCTCACCTTTGAAGACCTAGAAAACTTGAAACTTGCAGAAGATTTGGCAAAGACATGCTTTGAGATGTATTCAGTGACTTCCACTGGTCTGGCTCCAGAAATTGCATACTTCCATACTAAGGTTAGTTGGATTTTAATTGGCTTTGTATCCTAAAAGCGATATATGATCAAGAAATATGCACTGAATTGGGCCAACATGCCACTTTCCTGTACTGATTTCATTTTTGTTTGTTCTTTTCTATTTATTATTCGATCTTCAATAATCTGATTCTCATTCTGAATTAAGCAGGAATATTCTGAAGATGGTCTGGATGGTGGAAATAAGAGTTCAAAATATGTCAATGACATAATAATCAAACATGCTGACCGTCATAATTTATTACGTCCTGAAACTGTTGAATCTCTGTTTGTATTATATCGTATCACCCAAGATCAAAAGTATGCTCTTGTTCTTTATACTATGTACCACATGCACTCACAAAAAAACACACATCTTTTTCCCATGTGGCAGGGAAAGAGTGCACCTTTTTTTTCCCCATATAATAACTAGTCTTTCTAATTTTTGAGCAAATGTCATTCATTGCAGATACCGTGAATGGGGTTGGCAAATTTTTGAAGCATTTGAGAAATACACAAAGGTGGGTTCTGGGGGATACACTTCCTTAGATGATGTAACCACAATTCCTCCTCAAAGGAGAGACAAGATGGAGACCTTTTTCCTTGGCGAAACACTGAAGTATTTATACTTGCTGTTTGGGAATAGCTCCGTTATCCCCTTGGATAAGTTTGTTTTTAACACAGAAGCTCATCCTTTTCCAATTAATGGAACCGTCTAAGAGGATTGCAAAACATTCATGTGAAGGGAGGCCTGTAAACGCTCAATGTTGCTTCGCCACAAACTCCAGTCGTCTTGACATGGTTTTGTAGTATATCTTGTGACAAAGGGATTCGGTGGCCAGGTTAAATGGTCTTGGCTTAGCTTTCCCTTGTCATGTGCATGGCGATCTTGATCTGCAGTGATATGCCTACAGGAGGAAAGTTACATTGGCATTTGAATGGCGTGCCCGATCATGACAGGATCAGAAGATGTGTTTGTCTCATAGACATTTTTGAAAATTGAATGTGGATGGGGTCTTGCCCTCCCAAAGAAGTGTTAGAGTGAAATACAACCTATGTAATCAACTTAACTGGTTTAGAAGAATTTTGGCTGCTTTCAATTCCAAACCAACTGATTTGGTTATATTTTCTGGAACATTTCATGAAATTGCGTACACAGGATTGCCTTCTAATATTCATTGAGTCACTTAACGTTCTAAGCTTTCATCTTAATCTTAAAGGAGAAACAGATTATCACCATCTCGAATGACACAAATATCATCAATTTCTGCGTTCTCCGCATTTACAACTTTTGTAAATTTGTAGCCTCTGAACTTTTCACCTGCAGTTTGATGAGGATTTGGAATGAGTAAAGCAACTGAAGGTGAAGATAATTGATCCGAATAACCAGCTAGATCATGTTTATGATTTGAAATTCCATCATTATGGTTTGATTTTTTAGTTTGTATTTTAAATTTTAATTCAATTAGAGGCTAAACATATTTACTTTCCATTATTCAGGTTCATATTCAAGTGATCCCATGCAGTCAGATGGGGCACAGGAGCTTACCAGCAATTCTGAGCAGCTCTTCAATTGAATCAGGTAGAATTATTAACTTCCCAAGCCGCATACTTGATGGGCTACTGTTTTGAACCTGCATGTTAATAGTAACTCTCTTTCTGGTTGATTTTGCTAATTCTCTATTGCTGGGAGTATTGAAGAAATTAAGGACACTACTCTGTCTGCTTGGACTGCTCCTTGTGTCATCTGTGGTACCTGGGCCAAGAACCTGTATTTTATGTTCATCCGGTTTCCTTCTACTTTCATAAGTTAGTAGCAGCTCATATAAGCTCTTGTTTCCCTGTTGCTCTGCTAAAGCTTTAGGTGTCCACCCTCTGGCGTCTGATTTATTTATGTTTGCCCCTTCTTCTAGAAGAATCTTAGCCATTTCAATGTGCCCCTCTCGAACAGCAGTGTTGAGAGCTGTTTGGCCTTCCTCAGCTGTTGAATTTATGTCCAACAGAGACCTAGGACAACAATATCCTCTGCCTCTTTCAACCCTCTCAAGGGCTTCTAATCCCTGTACATCTATTTCTCTTGATCCTTGCTTCGACAGATTTCTCTGTTGTTCATCGTGGGATCCTCCATGTAAATCTCTTTGTCCTCCAAACCATTCTCTGTGGGTCGAGCCTGAATCTTTGTTTGGATAGAAGTTGTTGCCCTCTAGCCCTGGCAGTTTCTGTGAGAAAAAGATCATCAGTTTTTCTTGGTAATAACAGTATAATAGTATTTTTATCAAAGAAGCTATCTAGCGTGAAGTATACCATGAAAAAGTTTTGCATTATTATGTGTCCATCTTCTATGTTTGCTTGTATGGTGTTCATTAATGAAGTTCTGTTCAGTCGTAGAATTTGACAAAGTTCAGTGGTCCGAACTGTGAAGGGCTGCGGCCTGTAACTTAAAACTCCAACCTCTCCAAACATATTCCCTGCCTCTACCTTACCCAAAACCTGTATGTAACATGTAGGTATGCAAATTTTACATGGTGCTTATCCACCTTGTAGGGTATATACAAATCTCCAAATTACAGGACGTACCTGATCGTTTCCATCAGGATGGGAGATTAATTCCTGCAATCAGGAATCATCTTGGCATCAAATAAATGTCAGAAATTGTCACTGATAGGCTACATGTATGATTTATGCGATCAAGGTAATGTCACTTACAACTGCTCCTGAGACAAGTATGTATAGATCTGCTGGAGCTTCATTCTGCATAATCACATCTTCTTTTGGTGGAAAATATTCAGCATCCATATCTGAAACCTTTAAATTAAAGTAAAAACTTTATCACTATCTGCAAAAGATATCAAACTTGTGCATCTTTTTCATTGGGAGTTCAGCCTTTTATGAGATCAGGATACATTTTTATTTTAAAGAAAGCAATGGACGGATGAGGTATTATTACCAACTGAAAGAGGAAGTCATGAGAAACCCCTTGAAAGAGATAGACGTTTTGAACAACTGGGAAGAAGAGATAGTTTGCAATGCTTGAGCGAATGGCTTTTGGCAAACTATTTAGGGTCTCTTGCTGCTTTAGTCCTTCTGTTTTGAACTTCAAGCAGATGTGTGACAACATTTGGTCCTGTATACGGCATGGCAACTGATTTCTCGTAGCGAATTCTGAAGCAGCTTTGATTGTATCCCTCTGTAGCATCAAAAACAAATTCCTTGTTAGCTCCTCGGTTCAGAGAATCCAACTCTGACAAGGAGAATACCCTTAAATCTAAGAACAAACTTGGAGGCTTGTAATGCTGCAATCAACTACTGTGAACGACTATCGAAGCCATATATAGTTGAATAGTGATTTAATGTTATACCATCCGCGATAGCTGTTTGCATGATGTATTAGTCAGGCTTTATCTTAGACATTTTGCATATAGAATTGTGAGGTCTTTGCAAAAAAACAATATTTTTTGCAACATATAGTGGGATTACAGTTGTGCTGTTGATTATGACTCAGATAATTAACTTACCAGAAATTATTTGATATTTCAAATCAAAAATGTGTTTTATAGTCTGAACTGTTTCGAACTCTAAAATACTAACTGTTTGATAGGGAGACAGCCTCTAATATTGGGGGCTTTCCCCGTTAAATGATTTCTGTTTCATAGTCTAGACTGTAAAATAGGAAACCCATTTCAAATTTCTTTGCAGGTTAGTTACAAAATGGAACAGCATGAAGATGCAATATTACTTACAAAATTTCTGGTGCGGCTGGTCCACTGCACTACGAGGTTTGTCATGTTTCCAATGATGTAAGATGTCAATCCCAAATTGAACAGCATGTAAAAGAGGTCAAATAGCATTTCCCTTGAATTCTCAGCATGCAAGTCCCCATAACCTGTGGTGGTCATTGTTGTAATAGACCAGTAAATTGAAGTTATATATCTGCCCCAGAGGCTAGCATCTTTGAAATTTGGGTACACTGCTCCAATCCAAGTTTTTGATGGATCGGGATATCTATCTGCAATCAGATAGGCAAAGCATCCGGCACAATGCACTGCAAACAAGGTTACCTGAAATCAACCAGAGAAAGAAAGCAAACCATTTTGAAATAACTGAGACAAGGTTATATGAAAAACTGGAGATGGAAAGAGAGGAAATTCCTAATGGCTTACAGAAATGAGCTTGGTGCACCGAGTCCAGAAGTAGTTGAAGCGGATGTCTTTCTCAAGTCTGAAGGAAAGCATACTGGTCAGTAAGTATTGTGGTTCTCCATTTGTAACAATTCAGTAGTTGAAGAAAGCCAATGACAGTTTTGAATTTGTTACTAAACCTGGCAAACAGGGAGCTGACCCGTCTAAGACGCCAGAGTCTGAGCATGCTCAGTAGCCTAAACCAAAGTTCACTACCGTTATCTGAGAAGAGGAAGCTGAGAGACTGAAATGGAGCAGTTGAACTGACATCAAAAACGAACCAGGTAGATATGTACCTACATGTTGGATATGATTATGTAAACAAATATCAGTGATTGCTCCAATTGAAAGCAAACAGTTTCTCCTTTCTATTTGAAAAGAAACGTATGATAAAATACCTCACATACCTTATTGCAATTTTCTTGGGATCATCAACAAGGAGATAAGATCGGCTATCAACATATGCAACAAAGAAGGTGAGAACAATATCAATGGCAAAGAAACCATTGATGATGTGGTCAACAATGAAAAGTGCATCTTTCTTGTAAGGTAGAAATGCAACTTCGAATGGACAGATCCAGGCTGAGTAAATGACCAGAACAACAAGCCACATCTCCCAAGCCCTGTGATGAGCAATAGAATGTAAGAAGCAGCTATAGCACATTCGAAGATATATTTTAGTAAACCATGGTAAGGTTCATTACGACGTTACCTATAACGGGGATTGTAGGGAGAAATTATGTATCTCCGAAGCTTGGTTGTCTGGTTAATTCTGGCTCCTAGTGACGGTAGAAGATCACTGGAGAAGAAACTGCCACCGGTAGTGCTGTCCATAAGATATTCATCAAAACAGAAACGCTGGAAGAAGTTTTTGGAGCTGGAAAACGACATGTGGGGTGTTTGATCTCTCTAGGCTAGAGAAGAAGCTGTTAAAATTTTAGCAGGGTTATAAGTTTCACAAGAAGGGAAGCTCGTGATGACACGGGTTGAGGGTCCTTTTTATCATCCTTCATCTCAACTTTCTGCTGACATATATAAATTTGCAGGAAGCTTATGCAACTAGTACGTCACTGAGGATAAAAACAAAGTCAGGAAGTGGTGGAGAGGGAAACTTTTCATCCTGTTGGAACAAGAACGGTAAAAAGGGAAACAAGCAAAATATGACAAGAACCAAATGAAGGAACATAGAATTAATGGAGAGAACCGGAAGTGGCAGACATGAAGCTGCAGGTAATGTGGTAGCAGAAATGAATTTCTAGAGAGATATCAATGATAATGGCAATTGTAATTGTGGTGCTTCTGATGAAATTGTGCAGCTGGTGGAGTGTGTGGGAGATCCATCATCAATGCATGTGGAGGGGTGGAATGAGATATAGACAAGAGCTTTGGAAGGACAGATTTGAGTGAAAAACGGTTGGTGTTTTCACTTCAAATCTAGCAATGGACCAGACAAATGTAGGCAGTAGAGTTAGAGAGGAGTTCATTTTATGGACGCCACATGGCCCAATAACAGCTCCTTTTAGAGGTATGATACTTTTTGCGAAGCCACCCCCTTCCCCCTAACAAAATTCGATCCCCATACCTTTTCTCACAACTTCTCCTTCTTAGTAAGAGCCCCATGTTGTTTGTTTATGCAATGAGATTAGAACCATATGTATAAGAATGATTCCCGCCAGATGTCCTAAACGTCCCTCTATTTCGACCCTTTTCTTCTTGGCCGATGCTTTATCCCATTCATAATTTTCATATTACACCGACTTATTTCTGCATGGCCCGCATCTCATTATTCATTTCATGACTTCTTCTTCCTAATTCCATCCAAATTCCCATGTTTATCACATAAACGAAAAAACTTTTCTCTTACTTTAGCCTCTCAGCGATGTTATTTTTGTCTAGATGGCTTGATAAAACAAAACACACAAATATCATGACGGTTGCCTGTCAAACAATACTAAGACAAACTTGCCAATAAATTTTACACTGCATGTGCCGGAAACCAGGGACCCAGAGAGGTCCCCAACCGTACCCATCAAGATTTCTTTCCATATGTTTATGAACTGGCAGATCTAGCCCACTTGTTGAGAATGGAATTTTACTATTTCAGAATACGTGAAGTGAGATGAACCTTCTTGCCCATAGCTTGTTTTGCAGTTATTCAGTTTGCTATTCAGTGTCTCACGTGATTTGAGCATGCAGTAAGGCTAGCTGCTGCTAATAAATGCTCCTAAAAAAAAGGTATTATGTAGTCTAATGCAAGAATGAACAACATAAACTATTAAATGAGACATTTTATTAATTGGGGTGTGTTTTTCTTTATACCATTTCACTATTATTTAAAAAATGCAAGGGTGGGTCTCCTTAAATTTCATCTAATAATGTGATTTACAATTAAGGAAAGTAATAAATACTTATAGCATATTCTACACACATGGGAAAATAGGCACTATTTACTGCTCGTGCGTCAGAGTTGAGTTTGATTTTGGCCAAGAGCTATAGATATTTTATTGGGTCTTTTTATCTTATGCCTTTATAAATAAATGATAAAAGTGTATTTATTATATTTTTTATTGTAAATATATTAAAAAATATAAAAATTAATATTAATTTTAATATCAAGTAAATTTAATTAAATAATTAATAAATTAAAATTTAATTTTTATTTTTTAATATAAATTTATAATAAAAATATATATTTAATATACATTAAACTTCTACCTTTAACATATAAGTTAAACAAATCGTATTTCATTATCTAAGTTGGTTAGGCTTTATTCATGAGTCATGAGTTTCAGCCTAGGTCAACACGAGAGGCCTGTGACTGTGGGAAGCCCTGGCTGAGACGAGAATTAGGAGTAGTTGGGGGGGTGTTGGAATTAGATGAGGTGGAGAACTCAGTCAATAATTTTGAGTGTTGTATGTAATAAAATAATAATATTGAAGTAAAAAGGCATATATTTGCCCGCCAAATGCTGTGTACCACTCATTATTGGCAGTTAGCACGAATAGGTGGGATTGTGGGTTGTTTTTTTGGCCAACGGAGATTATGCCTTGAAGGGAAACATCTAGTCCATGCGAGTGCAAACAATACTAAAATATATTATCAATTACAATTATTTTTTTTTTATATTTTAGATAATGAGTTATTTAATAAAAAATAATTTTTTTACTCATTTTAAGTTTTTAATTTGAAATTTTTAATATAAAAATTTAAATTAATAATTATTAATGAGACATTTCTTAAGAGATGTTATCTTAATTGTATATAAAACTACTGTAATAACAATTTTTTTTTAAAAAAAAATTCACAAATAAATGCCTATTAGATTTTAAAAAAAAGTCATTAATAAACACTTTTTGAATTTTAAAAAATTCTTAATAAATACCCAATGAGCTAAATGTTACTTTAAAAAATAATAAATAATTATAGGAATTAATAGAGTAGGAAATAAATAATTATATGAATTAATAGAATAGAAAATAAATCTAAAATATTATATTATATAATTATATAATAATCTACCATATAAACCTCAATTAATATTAAGGTTTACTGAGTCCTACAATTAAATTGAATTTTTAGCCATAATACCATAGACTACACCTTAATACTAACCATAATACTATATAATTATAATTATATATACCTCAATTAATATTAGAGTGTGGGTCTCACAATTAATATCCAAATGAATGCAAACAAGTCTTGCCGAACATATAATGTGTGGTTCGAGTACTAGACAAAAAAAAAGGGTTTAGGGTTTTCAATTGTTCCTTATATATACATGTAGAGGGCAGCCTTAAAAAAAAAAATGATGGTACTGTTAAAAGGAGAGAAAGCATAAGCAAAACTGAAAGGGAGAGAAACCATAGGTAGTGAGAATTGATTTTATAGCTTCACTGTGCTTTGGAGTTTGGTGAAATTTATAGAGAAATTCATTATTCATAAGTAACTTTTCTGATTTCTACAATTTTTTCTCGATTATTGTGATTCATGGTATCATTTTTGGTTCTATGTTGCCAATGTCAATTCATGCATTTGGTTTTTTTTTTTTTTTTGGCCAACATGTCTTTGGTTGTTAATTCGAGTTGATCCTTCATATTTTATTGAATCAGGTTTAATATATGATCTTTCCTATTTGATTGAATTAGGGCTACATTACAAAAAAGGAAAAAAAAAGGAGAAAAAAAAGAAAGAAAAAAAGAGGAAGAATAACAAGAGAAAAATTGAGAAAGTAAAAAGTCAAGGAAATCCAAAAAGAGTTTTATATTCTATAATCAAAACTTGAATAAAATAAAAGAGTTTTTATCATGCATTGTAATTTTTTTCTTATTAATTATTTGTAATATTTAAATGATAGATTTCTTCGATTTTAATTGAATATGTGTTTGTTTTTTATTTAAATGAGCAATATATGAATGTGGACACATGTTCAATATCTATATGAAACAATATAGAAAATTGTCCTTTAGAAAGACAAAGAAAGATTGCATCAAAGCATAAGTTCACTGATTATATAGTATAAATCTGAATAGATAAGATAAGAGGTAAGGAGGAATGATTAGAATTCAGAAGAGAAAGAATATCATTAAATAATTTATTAATATAAAGAGAAAGAATAAATAGAGATAATTGACAAATACTTTAATTAATTATTAATTATTATAAAAACTTATAATTAATAAAATTTTAAAAAAAAAAAACATGGACGAACTGCGCGAAGTGTGGGTTAAGTTTTAGTTAATAATTATAATTATTAATATAAAAGAAAATGAAGAAA
>BPVZ01000119.1:747605-759828 GCA_020521535.1 Rubroshorea leprosula
AGATAATTGATAAATACTTTAATTAATTATTAATTATTATAAAAACTTATAATTAATAAAATTAAAAAAAAAAACATGGACGAACTGCGCGAAGTGTGGGTTAAGTTTTAGTTAATAATTATAATTATTAATATAAAAGAAAATGAAGAAATGTCAATAATAATTTGTCAAGTTAATATTTCTTAAGTTTTTGTAGATGTAGAAATTAAGAATAAACTCTTAGACTTATAGTTAAAAATATATATAAGTATAAGTTTATTATCATATCTCATAACTAATCAAGAATTTAAATTTTTATAATGTTAAACTTGTTGTTTCTATATTATGTAAAATAATAATAATAAATAAATAAATAAATAAAGGAGGACATTGATGAAGAGGAAAGAAATGCCCTGTGATCACTGGTTTGTGGAGAGCGAAAGCACACGGGAAAATTACAGGACCGTGGTCCTTTAAAATGAAAGGTCATCAAAAAATTTTAATTACCCTAATTTCTTGAAAACCTGTCCAGCACCGTGGTCCTTGGTTTTGATTAACATAAAACTACAATGAACTTTGCGAGTTGTCTTTTGCTTTCTTTGGTGAATCATATAACAAATTTATGTCCAAATCCAAACAGCGATGGTGACGGGGCAAGAACTTGTTTCTCATCCTACACAGTCTAGAACCTTTTAGGATTATATTCTTCTTATCATTTGCTATGTGCTTTTAAATTTATGAAAATTATTTTTTGATAATGTTTGATGATAATATTGGTTGGTAATATAACATGACATACTTTTATTAGCTTTTCAATCAACAAGACACAATATGCATTAATTTTTTAAATATTATGTAATAGTTGTCAATAAATGATGCTAATAAATATTGTCATTGAATCATTATAGTTTAAAGTTTTGGTTTCATATTTGACTTGGGTTGTTTGTATATATTTTAGTTTTTGTTTCTTTTTACCCTTTTGGGTAAGACAATGGAGATTAGTTTGAACTATGGAATTGGAATATGTACTTATGTGGGAAATCGGCCAAAAAGAAAGGGCGAGATTACATGCAATGGTTTGACCAAATTCTTTTCGACTACTCTATTTTAAGAATATTCCAAAGGAGAAAAAGATGATTATCATCTAAAATAGACTATTTAAACTCATCAAAATAATATGCTAGTTTAAAGAATAAGAACTCCATTGATGTAACAGAACAAATTGAATTCAAATAAAGATTGAGGATATTACAGGACAGATCCTCTGTGGATTGAAATTTCTATTCGTGTATATTATGTATATCAATTTTTATCTTAATCTAATATTTGTAACTTTTTTATCAAAGATATTTTATTTATTGATAGGTAAAACAAAAAATCAAAAAGTCCTGGCATGCTAAGACTTTCATCAAGCCGTCAATCACGTGGGACACAATTTGGGGTCCATGTGATAGATGATTTGATGGACGTCTTAACATATCAAGATATCCTGAAAATTCAAGAACCCTTATTAATATATATATTTAACAATGTTAAATTTTTTATAATCAATGAAGTGATTAAATCTATTAAAATAATTTAAAAATTCATATATATAATTTATATTAATAATATTTTCAATTTAACAGTTAGTTTTTAAAAATATAAATTAAAAAATGAGTTTTTAGATATGTCCAAAAAAAATGTAGAAGGATAATCTACAAATACATTTCTTATAAAAATTCATTAAAAAAAAAAAGGGGAAGATAGTTGATTTGATCATCAATAAAGCTCAAGACAATAACTTTAAGAAATTGTAGTACATATAATCGATAGAGATGGCAAATATTTCAGTCCGAACAGCCCTAGAAAATGTTAATTCCGGCTAAATTGACCAAAACGTAACATTAATGAATTCACAGCATGTGCTTGATTAATTAATAGTATTTTTGTGGACAGGCTAAAGCTAACATTTCTGTAAGCAACATTTTTGTAATCGATATATTTTTGGTACATACAAGTTTGAGTGCTTAAAATTATACATGATAGAAGTTTTGAGTGTTTAATATTTTAAGCTAGCGCGTACCATTTGGAAAGCAGAGTTTTGATTCACTAATTTATAATCAATTTATAAGCTGATTATCAACAAAGAGAAAGAGATTTGGAATAAAAACGGTTGTAGTATAACAAGAAATTGACCCATAAATTTCGAGAAAATTGCCAGCATATCTTTGCCCTAATTCATCATCATCAAATGCAAATTTGACCAATTTTCTAAGGTCGGAAATTTTCATGAGACTATATATGGTCCCTTTTTTTTTAACTGCAAGAGTATTTTTGAATTAATTTATACAGACATCAAGATTAATATTATTTTTTTGATGTGGTCAAAAATTAATCATTTATATTAAAATTAAAAAATTTATAAAAAATTATCTTTTATTAACCTCCTCAAAGAATTAAATTTTAATTAATAAATTATAAAATGAACTTTTTTTTTTTAATTAAACCAAGTAGATTATACATGGTCCAGAGCACTCTTCTCTCTAACACTAAACGTGCCAAAAGTGCAAAGCACGTGAGATGTATGAATGGTTTCTCTCTCTTTCATTTTTTTTTCCCCCAAAAGTTGTGTCGTCTCATTTTGCTGATTAATTTGGAAAAATTGGCAAGAGGCAAATGCACATGAAATTGGAGGTGTGACAGAGAAATCTTTACCTATCAAAACCATCATGATTTCGCCCAAATTCAGTTACCTTTCTGTTGTACCAACTATAATTGTAAGAGTGAGGGACCCTATTTACGACCCCACCAGGCCACCACCCTCCCAGGCCCTCCCCTCCTTTCTACTTTCTTTCTCTACAAAGATTAGAGAAAAATTGCCGGCTAATTTATGAAAGAAAAGGTGCATGAATTTGGTACCCAAGGCCTTATTTTCATTTTATAAACTTTAGACCATTTTGGTTATTGATTAGGACCAAAATTTTGATCAAAAACCCTTTTCTAGGGTCACCCCACCTCAGCAAACAGGCCTAAGTCCTAATAACCACTCTGTTTAGGATTATGGAAATAAGTATTGTAAGCAATTTCAAAAGCAAAAAATATATATTAAGATTAGAAGATAAATGAAATTATTGATGGGTACGATTTTTAATTGTATTAATATTTTTTATTTCAAAATTTATTTGGACTATATATGTCTTGTGGAAAAAAAGAATCTTCAAAAATTTATCAAACATAAAAAATAAAACCCAAAAACGATGTGGGACTGTGGGAAAAAATAATAGCATTGCTCGTAATGTTCATTTGAAGGGTAATTTTTTAAGAAATAACTATTTCCTTCCTCAAACTTCTTGTAATTTATGTAAAGATTTCAACTTAAGAATTCTAAATTTATGTTTAAATCATTGAACTATGATGCTCTGGCGACAATAGCACTTGGTCTTTTATCAAAGAATAGTTTGTGGTCGGTCCATTTGTCTTGTATATCATTGTACTGCAATGTTTATATTATAATACAAATGCCCTCACAAAGTCTATCACCGACTAATCAGTTATTCTTATTGTCACCATTAATTTTGTTATATTTATTAAAATTTTTAAAATTTTATCTTAATTTGATTGCAAAAAATAACTAATAATTAATAAAACAGTTAATATTTATCATTTCATATATTAAAATCAGTTTATAAACAATTATATTCAAATATTATAATCAACTGTGTAAGAAAAGAACTATAAACTAATAAAATTACTAGTAAAATTATTGATCTTAACAAAATTAGTGATTGCCATAACCTCGCATATGCATAAATCCATATGGGATCAACTTATTCTCAAAATAGGGGGAAAACTTAAGAAAAGAGATGATTATTTCAAACAAAATTATTTTTGAGACATAAGAAGTTAGCTATTTAGCATTATTAAAGGTTTTAAACATATATATCACTAGCAACTCAAGTTATTAATAGTGTTGGTTTTTAAACTTATGTAACACTCACTTATTCTCATTAAACTCAATCACAACCAAAACTTGGTCCATTTCACCACAAGTCCACGGTACTACTGACCACGATTATAGTATAAGCCTACATCTACAAGAGGCAATAACTTTGATATCAATTAAAATAACTCGTGTTAAAGTACATCACTAACCAAACAACTCTTTAAACCAAGATTTATAGACCCTCAAAAACTTAAACTCAAATTATTAATAGTTTTTAGTTTCTATATTTATATATTACTTAGCATCACATTTTCATCTCAATGTGAGATTAGGGGTGTCATAATAATGTTTAATATCAATTCCAAAGTTTTCAAAACTAATTAATTAATTTGAAAATAAAAACTAATACTCAAATCGTGTGGTTTGCAAAAATTATGGAATCCTAAAAACTCTAACCAGACAAGTTTACTTCACCAATTCTTCCCTTTTTTTTCCCCTCTAATCACCCAAAAAAATCAGAAATCAGAAATGATACCAGAGCAATTCCAGAGCAATCCAGATAAGTTGGGCCCAACTTAATTTTATCACTGGCCCATTTTCCACAATTATTTTTTTATATTAAATAATTAATTATACAATAAAAAATAACTCTTTTATTTCTATAGTCTCTCTTTATTAATATCGAGATTTGAACTTAAAACTTTCAAATTAAGTTTTGAAGTCTCAAACTCTTACCCTATGTTTGGATTAAATGGAATGGAGGAAAGGAGAATTGTATCTTTCCAATTCCTTTCCCTTCTTTCTCCTCATTTGAAGAAACAATTGAATTAAAAAAAAAATAAAGGAAAGGAAAATTTTTCCTTCTCTCCTTTTTATTTCCTTTATATATATATATATAAAAGAGAAAACTTTCCCGCTCCCTCCCTTCATTCCCTTTAACCCAAATAGACTATTAATTGCACACACTCTGATGACACCATTATTGACAAGCGTGGCATAACGGGGACCAATTGAGATCCCAGGATATATTCCCGTGACTAATGGCACAACGGGGATCAATTGAGTTCAGCCATTGCTTTGAAGCAGCAGCTGCATTCACCCATTTAATGTGTGCTCTTTTTCACTCGTCATATCTATCATGGTCATGGTCAGGGTCAGGATCATGGTCCTTACCATCTTTCTGGTTGGCACTTGCACTTATATATCCTTTTTGCTAACCACGAGTATCCCCACCGTCAATGACCTTAGATTAATTAATTACTATCTCTAATTACTAAGAAGGTTAGTTTTCTTAACTGTAGCATAAACTCAAAACTAAGATTTTAAAATTAGTGTATACCAGTGTAAACTTTAATTTGTGTGAAGAAAAACCAAAAAATCTTTCTTTGACATTTCTAGCAATGCTTTTTAAATTTCTACCTAAGACTCTGAGTTATGGGAATGATCTTGAAGATATTGTGAAGATTTGAGCCAAATCCTAGATACGATAAGATAAAAAAAAAAAAAATTGAGAAACTTTTTATTTTTTTGGAACTGAAATTAAAAGGTGTTGAGGGGTCTTTTCTCATTGAACTTTTGCTCCTTGCTACCTTATCTCGAAGAAAACTGTGAGAGAAATACTTGCACATAATGAATGCAATATTGAAAGGATAATTGCTCTTACCACTGATAATTGTCTCTCCGAAAACAGGCAGTTCATGCAGCAGACGCAATATCTTTGCATTTTACCAGAAAAAATGTAATCCTTTCTTCCCAAAGATATTAGAATGCCGATAACTCTAGAAGGAATGATATTAGAATTTCACCAATTCGGCCACCTAATCTTATTAATTTTTCTTGGTTAAATATCATTTTCAGTCCCTGAATTTTTAATTTAAAACATTTTGTGATTGAACTATCTTTTACACTTTTTTCTGTCCCTGAAGCATGAAAAATAAAGTTTCTGTCCTTCAATTAGTTTATCTATTAAATTTATCTATATATGCATATTTTTAAGTTTAGGGATTAAAAAAAAAAAATTTGTTTAACCTATACTGTTAGAACATAGATTAAGGAGTATTAAACATACCTTTTTGTCATAAATTTATATTTAAAAAAATAAAAATTAACATTTAATTTATCAACGGTTTAATTAAATTCACTCATATGACACTGACACTAAAATTAATATCATTTTTTATTCTTTTTTATATACAATTATAATAAAAAAATACTCTTAAGGTACATGTTAAAAAATTCCTTATATATATATATATATATAATAAGTTTAGATATTAAAAATCCACATATATGAACAGATTTAACTAACTAACTAATGGAAGGGTTAACAAAATTACATGTTTCATTGTTCAAGGATGCAATAAGTGCTTAAAATAATTCTAGGACTTAGATATAAAATTAAAAATTTAAGAACTAAAAATGGCATTTAACCATTTTTCTTTAGAAAGTTCTTATATGTCTTATGGCTTGAGAGCCAATTATTATTTTACAAAAATATTATACAAAAATATTATAAATATAATGTTACATAATATTATAGACTTATTAAATGATTTGTTGTTATATAATTGACTTTTTTTATTTAAGAACTTATTTATGATATTATATACATTTATTTGTTTAATATCACGTCATCCTCGTTTTATATCACACCATAATTGTAAGTTTACAATCCTCACATTGTAACTATAATATTGTCAATTATTTTATTGATCTTGCAAATAGCTTGCCAGAAAGTGTAGCATTCCAAACACCAACAAGAGAAACATGTGGGACTGAAATGAAAATCTTGGTATTAACCCCACAACTTTCCTAGTGCTCCAGATGCAAATCCACTTAGGACAACGCACAATTCACATTTGCAGTATCATAAGGCTTTTTCTGCATGAAAACGTACGAACCCTGCTAAAGCCAATTTTGGGGGTGGGGGAGAGAGCTAGTGGATGCCATCTTTAGAGCTCTGAAATTCACAAAAAGCCACAAAGAAGCCGTAGTCTTATCAGGCAATTTCATTGGCGGGGATAGGGTTCGAAGGTTTGTGGCTAGAGCACAATGGCATTTTGCAGTTTGCACGGTAGCAGGAGCAATACAAAGAAAGCAATATCTCAGCTAAAGTTTTCAAAAGATTGTATGATGATGAAGAAGCTGATACCACGTGAAAATCAGATAATGATAAGCACATAGGACAATATAGATAGTATATTCCCTTTCCAACTTATCGGAATGACAGAAACCAGAATGACCATCTGTGAAAATTAGATTATAGCCTCAACAATGGGATATGAGTCATATGACCATTACATTCAACACATAGAATGACAGAAACCAGAATGACAGGATAAAGGAAAAAGAGACACAGGGAAGGACAATGGATCAGAGCCACAAGAGTAAAGACAGATAAACTTATAAAAAAATATTAAAAGACACATAAATGGACATGTTACATTGCATAAGTAGCTTAGCATCCCATTATGACTTGGAAAACATTAAAGGAGACAAATATAATGCACACAGTACCACCAATAAGACACAAGAGAGGAAAGCGCTAGGTTAAAGGCTCTGTAAAAGAAAAACAAAATGTTGTAGCTGACTAGTTGAACAAACCTATGATATAACTTAGGCCTTTGCTTTTCCAGCCTGGAGAGATTGTATCCTCTGCTGCAGCTTTAAGATCTGAAAGAAAAACCAATAAACAAAGTTCATATGATCCCTTGAAACTTAGGCTTAATTTCAGAGTCACAAAACACAAATAGCAAATGCCCATGTAAAGTATTATAATTTATCAAACTTCAAGAGAAAAAGCATATTCTTGTAGCTGCACCACCTTGGAAACAGTTAGAAGAAGTGTAGGTGTGTAACAAATTCAATTTGGGACACAACCATAGAGAACTTATCAAAGATATAGAGCATTGAATGGGGGCTAACATCAGAGGATAATCCTAACAAGATGATAACATTTCCCCTTCTAATTATTATGTTTAGTTGTTTTTTGCCTTCACTTGGTGTCTTGAAAACTTGAATGTTAGTGCTGTAACATTTACAAACGGTTTCAGTCAAATTACAGATTTCCAGGATAACTGGAACTGAAATTGATGACTGGTCCTTCAGTTTATGGGATGGCAATTTCAGGATGAAATTCAAGAAAATTTCTAATATGGCCTAAATCACCACACCAACTCATCGAACTTCAGCAAATCCATACATGAGCAGTTCATAGAGGTTCACCATCTTAAAGTAAGTGATAGAGATAATTTGAATTATTAACAACAAATAAGATTCCAAGATCCAAAACAAGTAAACAACATCCTTTTAAGCCATGTATACAAGGAAGAACAAATACCGCATCTTTCTTGCTGTTTTGTTTCTCTTCCAAATCTTGAAGTGTTGAATCAAGTCGCTTCCTATCGATGGAGAAACAAAATTTTTCATCTTCATGATATGAAATAACATAAGTGATAATTGATAATATTACAATTAGACGATTATATATACAAAGAAAAAAATAATAATAATCATACAAAGCTTCCCACATAATCACCAAAGTTCACACAGAAAAGGTGGCAGGCAGCCGATGATATATAAATATATAAACCAATCCAAAAGCAAAATTGCAGATTGCACCAGATTACCAAATAGCATGGGAGGAAAATCATGCATTCAAACACAGTCATCATCAACAAATCCTTTAAAAGATATCATCCATGGAAAACATAAATTGAAATAGATACTGCTCCTTACTAGAATTATTTGTCTAACTAATAGAAGAAAATGATGCCAAGGAAAACATAACCGCCTATGAGTAACTATAAATCAGTTCTAAAATTAAAATAGAACAAAATTAAAGAAAGAGTACAAAGGAATAAGAAAATCATACAATTCAGCAGAGATGTATTCAATTCTCTTGCGCACATTGGCATTAGCCTCAGCTAAATCTTGCTTCACAAGCACCGGACCGATCAATTTATACACATTCGCACCTTCATTCAACAAATCCAACTCCTAGAAGCACAAAATCAGACACTATTCAACAATAGAAAACTTTGAATCGAATCACTGAGCAGATATGCAAAATAAATCGAAGGCAAGAACCTTAAGCACGAGCTCGTTCTCGCCGAGCTGGATCGTGTACTTCTTCCTAACTTGGTGGTTCTTTGCAATATCTGATTTAGCATACATGAGTGACGTTAGGGTTTCGCATTCAAAATTTTACGTGGAAGCATGAGTTTTTGAAGAAATTAATTGCTTGCCTTTTTGGATCTTGCTGAGATCGTTGGCTTTGGTTTCGAGGTCGCGCTGAATGTCTCGGAGAGCTGAGGAGGACGAGGAAGTCATCTTGATCGTCGTGTTACGGCTGCTGCAGGTGGTGCTGGCTGCGGTGCTTCCTCTTCCGTCTCTTGACGTTTCCGATGGAAGTAAGAGGGATAGCCCAGAAGAACAATATTACGGTATTGGGCTGGGCTTAGATGGTGCCTTTATATATCATTCACCGAGACATCTGGACCTTGGATGGTCCCATACTTTTTCTTAGCTAAATGGGCCTATACTGTTTAAATGAGTTTATTTATTTATTTTTTTTGGATATTTATAAACTGATTTTATTTTAGCCCATAAAAAAACAGATATTTTATTTTATTTTTTGAGAGAGGGTGATCATTAGTACAATTTACTAATAATATATTTAGTTAAAAAAAAACAATAAATATTTTGAGTAATTAAATTATAATATTTAAAAATATTATAATTTAATTAGTTAAAAAACTTCTACCTTCTTCTTCACTTCTTTCAAATCAATCCTATAGTAAGAGAGGAAGGGAAAAGGTTTGGCTAAATTGAACACCAACCTCAGCCCTAGTGTTCCTACTAGTGGGAGGTGGCAATGGCCCATTAGGAGGACTGAATTTTCCTTAAAGAGCATGTTTTTTTTTCACCCTTTTCTTTTTCTCAGAGAACATGTTAAAATTACAATTCTAAATTGGACATCATCATTTAAAAAAAAAAATATACAGTTTGTATTTTATATCTGCATTCACATTTTGAAACTCAATATTTAAAAGATTTTACCCATTTCTTTTATGTGCATTTATATCTTAAGATTTTTTTTTGTTTTACTCAAATAAAATGATAAACTAAACACGATAATAATATTATAATATTAATGTGTGATTTTTAATAATTATTTGTGTGGGTGTGACAATATCCACATTTGTTTACGCATGGGCAAGGGAACAATGAACCGGCAACAAATATCACATCAATAAATCTTCCACTATTATTATTATTATTATTATTATTGTTTTGCAAATCTACAATGGATTGTATTCGAATGGTTGCTTTGAAATGAAAAAATACATTTTTACATTATCTAACACCATTAAACTCAAAAGTTTAAGTGCCTTTCACCACTATTATTATTATTATCTTTTTTAAAATAAATAGTACATCCTACTCTGAATCGATCCAACATTATGCAGCTACATCTCTCTCTCCAATAAATATACCTAAAAAAAGAATCTTTGTCCAATAAATAGGGGAAATGAAAAGGAAAAATAAATAAATATCTGTGCAACTTAATGAAATCACGAGCGCGTTGTTGAACACTGTCGGAGTCCGGTCATACGGCGGTGGGCGGGACCAGTCTCGGCCACACTTCCCAAAACACGGAAACATCAAACCGGGTCTATAATCTATCATATAGTATAAATAATATGTTGTTTGGTTCCCCCGAAAAAAATTATATATGTGTAAATATATAATTAAACAAAATTTTATATCAATCTCAGTTTTAAAACAACAAAATAAGATTTTATTTTTAAATGATTTTATTTTATTTTATTAAAATTAAATTTAAAAATTATTTTATTAAATATTAATATTAAATTTAAAAATTAATTATATTTTTTAATATAATAAATTTTAAATTTATATGTTAATATATAATAAGATAAATTTTAATTAAATAAAATAATAATATTTAAAATTAAAATTTTACTATTTTAAAAAAATTAAAATTAATATGTAACATTATAATATTATATAATATTATAAATTTATAATTATGGTGATATATTATTATCTATTGTATTAAGTCAGAGAAAAAAAAAAAAAGTCTCTTCTTAAGATGGTATAGGCAAAGACATGCGTAAATTGTCCTCCAAAAAAACTATTTTTTTGGCCATCATTGTCATCAAAATTTTAATTTAAGAGAGAACGGTCTAATCGCCTAAATTTATTAATCTCTTATAAAGTCATTTTTGTGTTAATTTGAGACTTGAAATTTGGATTTCACCTATAACATTTATAAAACAAATTTAATTTTTTTTTAAAAAGTCTAAAAGAATTATTACTGTAGTTGGGAGAGAATAAACAGTGATTTTTTTAATTATTTAACTCATTTTATTCCTATGTTATTTAAAAAAATATTTTTTTATTTTTTAAAATAATTTATTTTTAAACAATTTATATAGTTTGCTAACTGTTACTATAATGAAAATTGATTGAAACTAATATTTTGTGAGTTTCTTTTCTCATAGTCATAACCTTTCCCATGCACATTGGTCTGATTTAAAAAGAAAAAAAAAATTAGCTAAGATATTCTTGTTACTGCTCAGACTCTTGATTTTACTTATAAAAGGATACTTATTAACAATCTCAACTTTAAAAACTTATTTGATTTGTTAATAATTTAAATAGTTTAATAATATTTTTTAAATAAAAATAAATAAATAATTTTAAATTTGAATTATATTATATCAAAATAGAGTGGATAAAGAGTTAAGAGAACAATGGTACTTTTTTTAAAAAATAAAAGTAAGTAATATGTCATAAGTTTAAATTATATCTCTTGGATGTAAAGTATAAGATAAAAAAATTACTTTTTATTATATAATTTAAAATTAAAAAAAAAACTTATTTGATTTGAAGAGTATAAAGATATCTCTATTAAAGAAGGAAAAAAAAAAAAAACAATCAAATTAAAACATTAGACACCTCCACCTTTGTCTCGAACCAACAAACATATTCTATTTAAAAATACTGTAAAACAAAACAGTAGTTTCTCCTTGTTTAATATCATTTTTATGTTAGAATTTCTAATTATTTTGATAGTCAAAAGTTTTTCTTCTCTTTACTGTAGATAGTTAAAAGCCCAATAACACTAGATCACCCATAAAAACAAAAAACACTAGATTTAAAAAAACAGAGTTTAAGAAAAGAATCGCGAAATCGGTTTTTAACGAGAGAGATTTCCATTTTTAAATTACACATTTTTTTAAAAGCTAGCTATTGTAAAATAGTTGACAGTTTTTACTGAAATATTATAAT
>BPVZ01000119.1:812615-823594 GCA_020521535.1 Rubroshorea leprosula
CCACAATTAGGGCCAAAATGTTAGTTTGCTGATCAAAATGAAAGAGGAAAATAAAGAAAATGAGAAGAAAGAGAGTGCATGGTGAGAAAACTAAATTGTAGAAAAGAAGCGTGATGCCACCGCGAAAGCATGAAAGCGTAAAGAATGAAATAAAAGATGAAGTATAAAACAAAACTTAAAATAAGCTAGAAAGATGAATTTGGGGCAAAGTGCAGTAAATTGAATTACAGAAAACTAAATACATCGAGTGGAGATATTCACAACGAAATAACAAAAATCAGGGTTAAAACTAATGGCAGCATAGAGCTAAAGACTAAATTAGGAAAGCTGTTTGAGAAAACTGGATCTAAACTAAGACATTACTTGTAAAACTAAAATGTAGATAGCCTGGGCTAGTTGTGTGAGAGGTTAGTCTTTTACTTTGTTTCTTCTCTGCATACTTATAACAATTGATGAGCTAAATTTATATACATATTAATAGGGAATTTTTACTTTGATATTATTGATATTTGGATGAGTTTTATGAGATTTTATTTGATTTTACATGGTTTTCATTCTTTGTGTAGGAAAGGATTTAATTGGAAAAAATCCTACTTTTTAGAAGTAAATTGAAGAGATCAAAGACTTGAGGATCAACTTGTGCAGAATCCAGAAGTCAGGAACCAAATCTACTATTTTATCATTGAAGAAATTACAAAAGGAGATCAGAAACCCGACACGGGTGCAGTGTCGACACATGATTGGGGTATCGACACCATGCGTTAAACATCCAGAATCAGATTCTGTTTCCTATTTTGTGTCAACACGTAATCCGAAGTGTCAGCACCACGCGATTAGCATCCAAAATTTAGTTTCCTATTTCTGTTCCAAGTCTTACTTCTATTCTAATTAGGGTTTCTAAAATCCTATAAATACCCATTCAAATTCAGAATTAAAGAGAGCTTTGTGGAGGCTGGTGTCAGCTCTCTTTTGGGTACTCTTGGAGGTCAAGATAGAGGATCTATCAAGGAAAAGATCAAAGATTTCAATTACCCCAAATTAGGTTTTGTTTTTTCTTAGACATTCTTATATTCATAACTGTGATTTCAGATTTTATTATTTTTATTATGAACTAATTTATTTTATTAAGGCTATGATGTAGTCTAATCAATTCAATATAGATTTTGTGATTTTATACTTTCAATTAAAGTTATTCGCATGAGGAGTTTATATTATTGAACTTAATGCATTGGAAGTCTGATCACCTTTCAATTGATTTAGTGATTTATGCATGAACTTGAGAAATAATTGCGTAGATTAGACCAATAATAATATAAATCGTGTGCTAGACTATGAGACCGAAAGGTAATTAGCTCACATGTGGTAGTGGAGGAAGAGAAGAGAGTTAGGAGCTCCCCCTTCTTAAGTTAGAGGTTTCCATAGAATTTAATACTCATAAGTTTGTTTAAAATTACATAGAAATATGATTAATTTAACAAACAAGTGAAGAATTAACTTGACTTGAGAAAGCTAGTTAATTAATTTAGGAAAATCCGCCATCACATGCAATAACACTCAATAAATTGGTTTTGAAAGTATATTAATCCAGAATTTATATTGATTGATTATGGTGAAATCAATACCTTAGTACCTCCTATCTTAATTAGATTTATTTGTTATTTTCTTTTTATTATTTTCAATTAAAGTTTCTTTCTATTTGATTATTCAAATAAATTTAGATTAATTATTTTGGTATTTAATTAGACATAATCCTCGTGGGTTCGACACTCTATTAATCATTATATTACTTGAAGCGACTAGTACACTTGTTAGGGTAATTTTAGTGCATCAACAATACACACCCCTTGATAGCATGCTTGGAGATCTGTGGTAGCAATCTTGAAAAACCAATGGCAGCGTGATATTTGAAACAAATCGATTAGTTTGTTAATGTTGCCAATTATCCTCCTAGAAGTTCGTAACAAGCGAACGACTTTGTTGCAGTTGTGGAAATAACCACTCAACCTTAGCCAAAGAGATTTACTCCAATAACCTTCAACCAATGAAATTCTTGACAACATGGATGACACATGGCACCATTATATTTTTTTGCAAAAATGGGTGTAAACAAAAACATAAAAACGAAGCTGCGGTTTTAAACTGAATTCATTGCTAGTGATTTGATTGAAGCAACATAATGATGGTTAGGTATGTAATTATTTAGCGGGTATTTTGGAATTCAAGTTAATCATTTGTTGTGTCTAGAGAGTAGAAATAGTTCTGTTAGGTACCTTGGGATGCCACTAATAACTGGCAAGTTAACAGATGCAGCATTAGAGCCTTACGTATCAAAAATTACTAACAGAATTAGCTCTTGGACTTCGAGACATTTATCCTTTGCGGGAGGAGGTTGCAATTTATCAATTCAGTACTCCAAGGCATAGCAAATTTTTGGTGTTTCATTTTTTTATTTTGCCTAAAAGAGTTGTAAAATTAGTGAAAGCCATTTGCAGTGATTTCTTGTAGAAAGGAAAGGCCACCATGTTAGGGGAGCAAAAGTTAATTGGACAGCAGTTTGTCAACCCAAAGTGGAAGGTGGATTAGGCATTAAGCCATTGCATGGTTGGAATAAGGCTTGCATTTTGAGATTTATCTGGTTACCATTCTCAAGGGCTGGTTTGATATGGATTGCTTGGATACATGCATATATATTTTTGATTCGAGGCAAAAGCTTTTGGTCATTAAGAATCCCTGGAGATATGCTTCACGGGGCAGGAGGAAAATTCTAAGTTTGAGGCCAACGGCTAGATCCTTGATTAAGCATATTTGGTTGGGATTGGGGAAAATGTTTTTCTCTAGTTTGATTATTGGCACCCAAAGGGACCACTCATTGAAGCTTATGGTCATAAAATTGTGCAAGATGCCGCAATCCCATTACAAGCAAAACTATCTCGAGTGGTCCAAGGAAATTTTTGGAAATGGCCTCCTGCTCGATCCTTTCAGCTGTTGCAAATCTAGATAGCTTTATGCAACACTTTGTACCCTAATCAAACCATGGAAGACTCTGTCATATGGTTGGCATCTTCGTCAGGGACATTTAAAACAGGGAGCACCCGGAATCATTTGAGGGGGAAGCACACTAAGGTACACTGGTCAAGACGGGTTTGGTTTTCAAATTCTAAACCACGATATGGTTTCATGTCTTGGCTTGCTACACTCGACAAGCTTTCAACTAAAGCACAACAGAAGTCATGGACACCTCATATTGATGATACTTGTGTGTTATACAATGCTGCAAGTGAAACAAGAGTGATGGAGCAGTGGCATCAAAGCTGTGATGTTGCTACAACAAAATAGCAAAATACTGCAACAAGAAGCTACATTTATGGGACAAAATGTGCAGCAATAAAGCTGCTTCAATGGAGGAAAGAAAGATGCAGTAAACTGTTGCATTATGGAAGAAAATGAAATGCAAAATGCAAATGGAGGCTGCAAATTAGTCACAAAAAGTGCAGCAATGTGATAGTGTTTCAATGCACCTTTTATGTTAGTTTACATATTACAATCTTTAATTAAATGTTAGGATAGATTTTGTAGGAAACATGTAACTATAAATCATGAAAAGTAGGTGAAAAATACTATTTTTATGTTCTGCTATGAATGGCCAAACATGTTAATGGAAATGTGAGAGAGCTGGAGAACAATTTCTCCTCTCCTCCTAGTTGAGTGAATGTCTGCACCCTTATGAGTGTATGTTCTATATCATGTTATAAGTTCTACTCTTCCCCTACTCTCCTCCAAGTCCTCTCTCAACCCATTCTTCTTACCTCAAAAATCTAACAAAGCGATCATTTGTTCTTCTCATGTTCTTATTCTAAGTAGATTTGGGACACAATTTCCTTCATGTTGGATGTCACTTCTACTCCTTTTTGGCAGCCTCTTTTGACTTGGTTATCTTAAAAGATCAAGCATAAGGCAATGTATAGCAATTTGATACAATTAGCTTGGTGTGCAACAATCTAGCACATATGGATAGAAAGGAATGCTAGAATCTCTAAGCAAAATTTTCATAGTGAGTCTATAGTTGTGAATAAAATTCAAGTAGATGTTCAAGTTAGGGTCTTTAGCTTTTGTGAAGGAGAAATCTATTAAGGTAAGTGTATCCCATGATTCTCCTACATGATTTGCACTCAATGACACCATGATTCTAGGATTTAGTTAATCTATAATTTATGTGTTTATTATATTGTATCATATATATTTTTTCCATATCAATTAGAATTCTATGTTAGTGCTTTTGTATATTTATGGTTTACAAGATAACAATAAAATATAGCTGTTTGCCTCCTTCAATCTTTAGCCTATTAGTGGTATCATAGCACTCCTTGCTCTCATGAGTCTTGATCATGGCTACCCATGATGAGCTCCCTAACTTTGCTACATCCAAAACCTCGCCAAACTTTGCTACAACTGTCCTTAATCCTGGCCTCTCCAAAAACCCCCTGTCCTTCAATTCAACTGCATTGCCTATAATGCTGACGCCCACCAACTATATGTCATGGAGGGCTCAGTTTACTTCTTTGCTTGCAGGTTATGATCTAGATGGCTATCTCCATGGGAGGAAACCCCCTCCAATTGCATCACATTAGAGTATAGCTTGTGGGCTCGTCAAGATCAACTTTTTTGCCATGCTCTTATCACATTTGTCTTGAAGAACATCACCCCCTATATCGGTATTGCTATTGCCACAACGCAATAGGCATGGGAATGTTAGCAAGGCTCTATACTAATCGTTCTTGCACTTGGTGATCACCTTGAAGGAACACCTTCAAAACATGAGATGCGATACCGTTTTATCATAGCCTATTTACATGATCTCAAAATTGTTGCTAATGAATTGGGAACTATTGATCATCCACTTAACGATGATGATCTTACGGTTTATAATCTCAATGGTCTTGGACTTGAGTTTTGGGAGATTGCTGCCTTTTTCCAAGCACAGGGCTCCTCTCTATCCTTTGTTGACTTGCATGACAAATTGGTAGCTCATGAAGAAAGTCTCAAACGTGAAGAAACCCACCCTTAGATCACACTAGTGGTTGCTCATTATGCCACTACTTCTTTTAATTTCAATACTGATTCGTCTTTTTCATTGAGTGTAAGCAACTCTTATACGGTTATACCTCTTTTGGCTGCCAACCTCAACAAGTATTCCACGAAAATAGGAATGGGTAGAACTTTTCCAATTGTGGCAATCAAAATTGGCATTATAATTTTGGCCCTAGGCCCACAACTTAGTCCACCAATTCAGGTTGCCAACTATGTGGTTGTGCAAGCCACTTTGCTAGGAAATGCCCTAACTACCGCATGCAGGCTCTTAGGCCCATGGCAAATTTGGCCTCCTCTGGTACTTTTTCTTATGACTCCCTCTTGGATTCTGCTACCAACAACCATGTGACCACTAACTGGACTAACTTGGCACTGATGAACTCTATATTAGTGATGACATAGGTTTGAAAATCACATATGTGGGACACTGCATATTGGTGATGGAATAAGTTTGAAAATCACACATGTGGGACACTATATTGGCGATGCAACAAGTTTGAATATTAGTGATGACATAGGTTTGAAAATCATGTATGTGGGACACTCCATATTGGTGATGGAATAAGTTTGAAAATCACACATGCAGGACACTATATTGGTGATGGAACAAGTTCGAAAATCACACATGTGGGATACTCCACATTATCCTTTCTACCTTGTCCCTTTTGTCTCTTGTAATTTAATTTCCATCTCTCAATTATATAAACATGCCAATGTTATGTTGAATTTTTTGTTAATTTCTTTTTGGTGAAGGATTGTTGCACGAATAAGGCACTACTCCAAGGGCTAAATAGTTGCGGGATTTATCAAATATTGAAAAAAATTAGCTCTAAACCGATAGCACTAGTAGGAGAACATACTTCTTTGGTGATTTAACATTTACGATTAGGTCATTTGTTGGTGAAGATCCTAAAGCAAATTATTAATTTTTTCAATTTACCTTTAGCTAATAAATTACATTTTTCATTATGTGAAGCTCGTGCTTGCTTCAAAAGTCATAAACTTCCTTTTTTCAATTCTTCCATTACAAGTTGATCTCCACTTGATAATATTTTTTTTGATGTGTAAGGCTCTACGCTTGTCCCCTTTGTTGATGGGTTTAACTATTTTATCTTATTTATTGACTTTTTTAGTTGATATGTATGGCTCTTTCCCATTAAACATAAATTTGATATGTTCCTTACTTTTCCATGTTTTAAAGATCTTGTTGAAAATCAATTAGGGCACAAATGAAAACTTACATACTGAAGGCAGGGGCAAATATGTTGCCCTTTGTCACTCTCTCTACAATAGAAATCTCTCATTTTACCACCCCTCCTTACATATCAGAACCCAACAGCGTCAATGAATAATGCAATTGGTCTTGCACTGTTTCACGTCACCTCCCTTCCACCCAAGTTTTGGATTTATGCCTTTCAAACCTCTGTTTATTTACTTAACCGACTCTCGTCCTCAATTTCCTTCACCTTTGCCTAGACATACTGTTGTAAATGGGGATTGGAATTTTTTTTTTTTTTTGTAAAGATTGATATACTGTAGTTTAGTGCTATTGTTTGATTCTTTGTACATGAACATTGGTAGCAGCCTCGTATGAAGAGCTTTGTGTATGGTGAAATTTTGGTAATAATTAAACTTGGAATTGCAAAAAATTAGAAGTTATGATAATTAAAATTTTAAGACTTTTATGAAAGTATTTAAATATTTTTAATAAATTAATATATAAAAAAATTTATTAAAAATTTTTAAATAATTTTATAAAAAAAATTTATAATTTAAATATCAAGACATATTAATTTTTGCTTTTCCCATGAATCTTTTAAAGTTCTGTTTTGGTTTTGAAGGAAAAAGACTTTCAGCGTCCACTCCTATTGTTATTTCTTTCTGGTTCAGGGTAAGTAAGATGGATTGGCTTTGTATTTTGGTCCACTGTTCAATGGAAATTTTGAGTGAGCAATGCTACGGGCAGTTTCCCATGTGCACTCTCCTGAGTACTTGCTGCCCCATTGTTGACATGTGGCAATATGATTGACGTTCTAATGAGCAACCGGCCGGCTTTAAATCATCGGTTACTTTTATTCTTACTTCTACTTTTAATTTTTTTTTTTTTGACCAGTGGAAAATTTAGGGAAGGAGGAATAGTTACAATATTGTTGCACTGGCAACTTGAACCCTTGATAAAGAAGTCAAGGTCGTTGGTACACTTCTATTACGGCTAAGGCCGCAAGTGCTTCTACTTTTAATTTGTTTTCCTTTACATTGAGTTTTATTAGGTATAAGGTGTATTTATTATAATTTTTTTAGTTATTATTACAAAATAAAAATATATTATTATTTTATTAATTGTTCTATTAAAATTATTTAAATGATATTATTATTAAAAATAAATAATTTTTTATTTTTTATATTAATTAATAAAAAAAATATACAATAAATGTACCTTAACTTATTCCTTAACAGTATTTATTAGAAAATTTTTAAATTTATTCTTGAGTTTATCTAAACAACCCTTTTAGATATGTATTAATTGCATTTTTTTTATTAATTTGTATAAAAAATACAAAAAATTAATTTTATTTTCGATGTTAATAATAGTTGGAAAATTTTAATTAAATGATTAATAAAATTGAATTTAAATTTTATATTTTTTATAATAAGTAATAAAAATATGTAATTAATACATTTTTAACATATGTATTAAAGGCATATAATAAAAAAAATTCTTAATTCTTTATTAAGTTTAACAAGGAAGCTAATATTTTATATTTTTTTAACATGTGCCATAAATTAAAGTGCATTAATTACACCTTTTGTTTACTTTTTATTTTGTTTTAGTATATCAGAGTTTGTTGGTGCTGCAAAGTCTGAGGTTTTGATCTTTACTTCAAATCAAAATTTTTAACTAAATAAGTACTAATTTGGTTAAGTTATTATTGGTTGATAAATGAGGATGAGGGCTATAACAGGAAAACTTCTCACTATATCACTTATCTTAATACTACTCTCATCCAAACATGTTTAACACTGTGATTTAGTGCACTAGCGGTTGGTATGATTGCAACCTTTTGCTTACTTCCTCAATTATGTTTAGTATACTTAATTTTTAATTTGAAGCTTTGAAAATTTGAATTATATCGTCTATTTTTCATTTTTTGAATATTATTTAATGTACTTATTTTTATTTTTTACTATATATAGTTCTTTTTTAGTATTTTTATTTGTTAAAAATTTTTTAATTATTATTTATATAATATGTTAAATTTTCATTTTATTAAAAAATCAAACTATTAAAAATAAATGAAAGGAGTATAAAAAAACTAAATAATCATATAGAGAATGAAAATTTGAGATTAATTATTTGACATAAATCATATTATTAAATAAATTGATATATATAATATAATGAGTCTAAATAAAATAAAAAATAAATCATTAAATAGTATAATATTTCTCTTTTAATATTTTAAATAATATAACTTATATTATTAGTTCAAAATTTAAATTTTACAAAAATTTATCTTTTTTATCATTGTTAATAAAAAATAAGGATAAAAATGGAAAATGAAAAGACAGTAACGAAAATTTGAAGAATGTTATTAAGAAAAAGGAAATTAACTATGTAATGTAGGTTTACCATTATGGCGGCCGAAAAAAAAAATGATAAAGGTTTACAGCTATGAGCAGTGCTAGGGGCACTCGCCTTTTGCACTCTCCGGCCAACACTTCCCTTTTCATTGGGCCACGTAAGCTTGTTCCGGGCTTTGCTGTGCAACCTCCTACTAACCAGAATAACGTGGCCCAATAAAAGTGAAAGTGGTGGCCGGAGAGTGCAGGAGGCGAGTGCCCCTAGCATTCCTCTTACAGCTATTTCCTTGTCCCCGGTCCTGGAGTTGCTTTCGTTAAATATAATTGCCGCAGGTCACTATTAGAGCCGCGTGTGCCCCAAGATAGTGCAAATGGGCGACTGCCCTTAGCATTGCTCATTTTGAGTTATCCGGGCGACGTTTTTGTTGGGTCGGTTCTAGACTTGCAGGGGAGGAGGTGCAACTGCACAAGTTTGGATCGGGTATTTGTTTATGCCTGCACTTGACCATGTCTGACATCACGAAAGTAATTTTGCTCATTTGCTAATTCTCTTTTAAATATTATATATATAGGTTAAATGCTCATTTTGATCCCTCAACTTTATCGGTTTGCACATTTTTGGTCCCTAAAGTATTTTGTGCACATTTTTGATCCTTTAACTCTAAGAAATGCACAACGTTTATCCTTCCGTTAATTTGAGCCGTTAACTCCGCCACGTGGTATTTTTTATATTTTTTTTGATGACATGGTAAAAACAAGTTAAACAGGTGATGATCTGGATTTTTTTTTTTTTGATGACATGTCCCACGTATATCAAATTAGATAAATATCTATATTTTTAATAAAAAATAAAAAATTACAAATTTACCCTAATACCCCTATCTCCCTTTCTTGATCCATCTTCTTCCCCTCTTTCGATCCATCTTCTTCCTTTCTTTCTTCTTTTTCTTTCTTCCTCTTCTTTCTTCCTTTTGCTCCTTTGTGTTGTTGGATTCCCTCAAACTCAGCTGATCTGAGTTCAAGGGAACCCAGCTTGGGTTCCATCGAACCCATTTGTTGGGTTCCATCGAACCTTGATCTACTGGGTTCCTCGAATCTAGTTCCATCAAACCCAGATCTATTGGGTTCGTGGAACCCAGGTTAGGTTCCATCGAACCCAAATTTGCTAGGTCCGAGGAACCCAGCGCTGGGTTCTGTCGAACCTAGAACCCAAAACCCAGATTTGTTGGGTTTTAGGAACCTAGCAATTGGGTTCCACCGAACCCAGCTCCACTTTTTTTTTTTTTTTGTTATATATTTGTTGTGAAGAGTTTATGCAAATTGCGAGTTGTGAGGGATTTTTGGGATTCTTTTGCTTCATATTTCCTAACTATTGTCTAAATGATTTTAATGTTCAAAATGGAAAGAACATCGTTGGTGATGGAAAGAACAGAAGCAGTGACTGATGGGCAAAGAAGAAATTTTTAGTGGGTTTCCATTTGTTTGGCTAGAAAATTGTATAGTTTGGATGTTTGGCTACTGAGAAAATGGTTTCAATCTGTTTTGTTAAGAAAATTTGATGAAGAAATTGTGATTTAATTATAAGTTAATTTAGAATCTCTATTTTGATTAACATAAGTAATTATAATTTAATGATGATTAATTAGTGAAATCCGTGAAAAATCTTTGGAATCCTAGCAAATGTAGGGTTCTAAGTGAACTTTAAAGGAGAACGAACAAGGAAAACATGATAATCTTCTGAGAAAATCTTTGCAATCTCAAAGAAAATCTGGGTTTGGGTTAGAAGAAAACTTCTGTTTTGTAAGTTTTTAGATTTTTTTATTGCTGAAAGAGAAACCCAAAAGACATCTTTCCTTATTGGTGGTTTTTGCAGGCAATGTGAGACCTATTGGAGGGGCATTGGCATGGGAAGATACATGTCATCAAAAAGAAGTCGTTGTCTTCTCCATGTCATAAAAAAAGATATAAAAAATACCACGTGTGCAGAGTTAATGGCTGAAATTGACGGAAGGACAAACGTTATGCATTTTTTAGAGTTGAGAGATAAAAAATATGTACAAAATATTTTAGGAACAAAAAATATACAAATTGAAAAAGTTGAGGGACTAAAATAAACATTTAATCCCATATATATATATATATATATACACACACACACTGCATTCTTAATATCTTGTTTCATCCTTGTCAAAATGCATGGATAATCTCTCTGCTACAACATGTGAAACATGGGGTTAAAGCAGGTCCACATTTTACAGGCATATGAAATGCTAACAGGAAAGAAGCTCACATTACGTTTTTTTTTTTTT
>BPVZ01000119.1:828407-846471 GCA_020521535.1 Rubroshorea leprosula
AAAAATAATTTTTCTTTGCACAAATTAGGTGGTGGAAGAGAACAGGTCTTGGAGAAAATTTGGGGTTCATCAGGGATAGATTGATGGAGAATTTCTTATGGAGTATAGGACTATTGTTCCAACCTCAGTATGGCTATTTTAGAAGAATGATCACGCAACTGGGTGCACTAATAACAGCAATAGATGATGTTTATGATGTATATGGAACCTTGGATGAACTTGAACTTTTTACTGATGCTATTGATAGGTTTGTGCTTAGCGGTGGCTTTCATTTGAACTTAATAATTTCTTTCATGCTTCAATTGTTCTATTGGATTGTAGATGGGATATCAATGCAATAGAGCAGCTCCCAGACTATATGAAGTTATGCCTTTTTGCCCTGCACAACTCCACGAACCAAATTGCCTCAGACATTTTTCAGGAACAAGGAATAAACATTCTTCCTTACTCAAAGAAAGTGGTATCATTACTTAATTCTTGCAACTTGAATGACTTTGTCTTTTTTTTTTTTTTTTTCTCTAACTAATTCTTTCAATCTAATTTCTCTTAGTGGCTAGATTTATGTAAAACTTACTTGATAGAGGCGAAATGGTATCACCAAGGATACACACCATCTTTGCAGGAGTACATTGATGTTGCAGTCATTTCAGTATCGGCACCTTTACTATTGTTGCATGTTTATATTCTTTCTTCAAATCACATAACAATTGAGGTCCTGCAATATTTAGAGAAAGAATTTCCTAGTATAATCCATTGTTCATCAATGGTTGTGAGGCTTGCAGATGATTTAGGAACATCATCGGTATTTACCCTTTATCTCATTTTGCTTCTTGATTTGAGTTGTTTTTGTATGACTTACAATCCCATTTTTTAGGATGAAATGAGAAGAGGTGATGTTTCAAAATCCATTCAGTGTTACATGCATGAAACTGGAGTTTCAGAAGAAGATGCTCGTAAATACATGCAAGATTTGATTGACAAAACATGGAAGAAGATGAACAAAGATGAATTTGAGTCATCTCTTCTCCCTCAAAATTTGATTGAAGCTACAATAAACTTTGCAAGAATGGCACAGTTTATGTACAGATATGGAGATGGTCATAGCTCTCAAGATGATGTAATGAGGCATCGCATATTATCATTGCTCATCAATCCTATCCCATTGCCTCGCCCTCAGGAATCACATGTTACTGCCTAAGCTTATGTATTTTCATTCTTAAATTTTTATGTTAAATGTATTTTAGGGGCTTAAATTGACAAACTTTCTATAGTAAAGGGGCTTAAATCTTTAAATCTTAAGTTGGACTTTCGACTTACCATGGGCATTGGGCCTTTGGGCCCAAGCAAAACCTGCAAAATGAGAGTACCTGGGCTAGACCCCACTTCTGTTTCAGTGGAAGTGGATATCGCAGTCACAAGTCACAACTAAACTATGATTACGATATTGGGTTGAACTTAGTTGGACTTCGAGGGCCTCATACATGCTTGCATTTGGCAGATTAATAACTCAAACCCATAACTACATGGTTTAGGGTAGTGCATGGTGTATGCTGTTCACTGAAATTTTTTTTGAAAAATTTACCTAAAAATTTACGTTTTAATTACAATTTTAAAATATTAACTTTAAATTAAAAGTTTTAATCCTATAAATCATTCTTGGCTTATCATATTGATTTAAATTATAATTTTTTTATTAAATAAATTTTATTTGTTGATATATATTTAATATTATTAAATTTTATGTAATTAATAAATTAGTCAATCTTATTAAATTAATCTTAAAAAATTATTAATTAAAAGATACATTTTTAAATAAGTCTTTCAAAAAAAAATTTGAAAGTACAATATACAAAACACTTTTTATTAATTATATATAGAAAAAGACTTGCATTTTTTTTTTTTTGAAACTTTTAGATTATCTAAGACTTTTTTTTTTTTTTTTTATGGATTTAATTAATGAACTCGAGCTTTCTCCTGATGCATCGATTAGGTTGTGCGTGTATCACTACTGATTATATGTTGATCAAATTATCTCTATATATATTAAAGCATAACAAATGGATATTTTAAACCCTACACAATGTTTCAGAAAGTTCTTTCCAAACAAGTTGACTTTACTTATGGGAGAGGGACCCAATGACCTTCCAAGCCATTAATGGTTGTCTGTAAATGAAAACCACGTCTCTATTTAGATTTAAGGTATATTTCTAGGAACCCCATGAATCATCTAATCCCACGGTGGAAAATGTTGGAATATTATTGTCCTATCCTATTGGATCAAAAACTTATTAGTGGGCAAAACGTGCAGATCAACCCTTCATCTTTACAAGCAGTGGCAGATTATCCCCTAGACTGAACTCACGCACAAACTCCCCCTCAAACTTATTATTGTTGGTGGCAAAATGGCCCTTGTCTAATGGATTACGTCAACAATCTGTGCAATCTTAACGATGGGCTGCTCTTGGTGGGACCCGTGGATGATGGGGTGAAGAGCTAGACATGCTGGATGTTAAGGTGGTTATTGATTTGATGACATATCAAGTGTTTTTCTTTTCTTTTTTTTTTTTCTCTTTTATTTTTATCCGAACAAACTTCTCTCTCTCTCTCTCTCTTTTTCTTTTTCTCTCCCATAAGCCATTTTCCATCCTCCCATTCTCTCTTCTTTCTCCAAGATCCTGCAACTTCCAAGTTCACAATGAGTTATGTGAAGAAGTAATAAAAATGGTTAATTAGAGTTAAATCCACTACTAAAATTCTGTTTTTTAGCAACTAACTATCAGTAACATGGAATTGCTTGTTGCTGATATAAGTTTTCACTAACAAAACCCATGTTGCTGATAGCTTTATAGTATACTGACCACTCAAAATGTAAGCTTCACTTTCAGCAATATATATATTGCTGAAAGTGAATTTTAAAAACATGACATATATTGCTGATGGCTCCATGGTACAAATTCCGATCAAAAAGTTAGTTCCACCTTTAGCAACATACTTTTTATTGTTGAAATTCACTTTCAACAACAAGGCGTACATTGTTGATGGCTCTATGGTACAAAGTCCAATAAAAAATTTAGTTCCACTTTCAGAAATTTTCCAATAACCTCCAACATTAGCAACATGGGTTATGTTACTGATGTTATTTATCAGCAACATAATCCATGTTGCTATTATTCATTGACCAATAGCTACCCTTCCCAAACACTAATCAGCAACATGGTAAGTCTGTTGGTGAAAGCTCCATCACCCACTATATATATACATCTTTCTTATGCCAATATATATGCACCTTCCACACTTTTTAATTTCTTGTTATTTTTCCCTTACTTTTTCGATTCAATTCACTTTTTTCATCCCCACATAATTATTTTTATATTTTAATTTACAAAAAATTATTTTTATAAATTTCAAAACTCTTTTTTCTTTTGCTTAATGGAAAGTCAAGAATACTTTGACAACCAATGTGATTGTATAACTTTTTTTTTTCTTTTCCTTCCCTTATTTCTCATTTCACATTGGTGCACATCATTTACTATCATATTACGTAATTTTATATGATTTTACACAGGATGGATGATTTTAAGTTGTTATGACATGAGTGTATATATCAGTTGGGATTGAATGATTTGTAGTAAGATTGACTAAATTGCTATGAGTTTTAGGTTTAGAATATGCAAATCGTCATTGATAAGCTGAATTTATATATATATTGATGTGAAATTTCTGATTTGATATTATTAATATTTGGATGAATTTTATGAAATTTTACATGGGTTTCATTCTTTCAGCAGAAAAGGACTTGAATGCATAATAATAAGAGTTTCTGAGATTAATTGAATATCTTTTAAAAGTATAGGGATTGAATTGCAAGAAGAAAGGGTCTCATTTGGAACCTAAATGAATGAATCTTAAGTTTCTGGATCTAAGTGATCATCATACGAAATCTAGAGGACCAGATCTGAACGTTGACCATTGAAGAAATTGTAGAAAGAGGCCAGAAACTCGACACGGGTGAAGTGTCGACACACAATTCACAGTGTAATATACAGTATCAATATCATGGTTCAGCTCCCAAAAATTTAAGTTTCCTATTTTGTTTTAAGTCCTACTTCTTTTCTAATAGGGTTTCTTAAACTCTATAAATACCCATTCAAAAATCAGTTTAAGGGCTTTTAGGAGGAGGCCAAGAGAGATGGCTAAGAGGAATTCAACAACAAAAAGAGATCAAGACTTGAGATTTAGACTTGAGATTTTCTATTGTCAAAGTGATTTTGCTTGTCTTTAAATTTTATTTTATAATGTTAGATACTTATATATTCATCATGAGATTGTTGATTTTTTTTTTAATTATGAATTAATTTAGCCATCTAAGGTTATGATGTAACATGATTAATTTAATATAAAGTTTATAATTTTTATGCTTTCAAGGTTTATTATTTTATGTAAAATATATATTATTGTTCTTAATACTTTTTAATGATTGGCCACCTCATATGCATATCCACATTTTTTTAAAAATAAAATAGAGTTTAAAATTATCTAAATATGTTAATAACTAATGTAAATATATTAATTAATTTGTCATGTGTTAAATAAAATTTAATAGATGAAATAAAACTAACTAATAAATTAAATTTTATTTATAAAAATAAATTTTTTAATGATTAAGAATTATTTAAAATATAATAATTTTAATCATTTAGTGGTGAAGCGGGAGTGATTTTAATTTCAAATTTTAGCAACATAATACACGTTAATAATGAGGAGTGAGATTCAAATTCAAATGGGTTTTAGCAACATGGTCTAAGATGCTGATAGGGGAAAAACTTTCAGCAAGAAATGTTATGTTGATGAAAGGTCTTTATATACCCCACCATCTCCATGAATTCTGCAATTCTCCTCTCACATGGCTTCCTTCCTCGTGTGGCCTGCTGCAACTTCCTCTGCTCTGTGCGCCTCTCAGCCTTTTTTTTTTTTTTTTTTTTTTCTGTTACCACATGTATTATGCAATTCTCTTCCTGCAAGCCTAGCTTCCTTCTCCTCATGCGGCCTGCTGCAACATCCTCAGATCCGCGTGCCTCTCGGCTAGCTTTTTTTTTTTAGGTAGCAAATGTATTTTGAAATTCTCAATTTGGATGCCTTCCTTCTCCTTGTGCGGCCTGCTGCAAATGGGCGAAGATTCACGTGCCTCTCAACTTCTTTTTTTTTTTCTCTGTTAACGCATGTAATCCATATGTATATATACCAATAATTGAATACATTTAAGCATATTTAAATTATATTTTTGTAAATATTACATTATTAAGTTGACATCAATTTATTTGAAAGTTAATATATTTATAAATAATTATATATAGTAATTAATAATTTTTTTTATTTTATTTGATTTGTATGTAATTCTTAATAAAATAAAATTTAAGTTTGCTAAAATACATAACCATACATTAATCAACTTATGTTATTTAATTTAAATTAATTAAGTTAAACTTAATAAATAATTAATATTTAGTTATAATTTTTTTAATTATATGTATAAATAATTATATTGTATATGAGATATCAAAATATTTAATATTTGGTGAAAATAGACAATCAGCAACAAGGCATACGTTGCTGAAAAGTGGAAAACCACTTTTTCCCTTAAACATACAGTTTCAGTAACGTGGCTCTTGTTGCTGAAAATTAGTGAAATTTCGGGGTCGAAATCTAGTAAATTTTTTTACCAACTTGGACTCCGTTACTGAAACTGTGCAATCAGCAATAAGGCATACGTTGCTAAAAAGTGAAAAACCATCCTATCCTTTAAACTTTTAGCAACAAAAGTCACATTGCTGAAACCATATTTTCAGCGACGTGGCTTTTGTTGCTGAAAATGGTAGAATAAACTCCAGCACCGGTTACCAAAATCCGACAAAAAATATTATCAACATAAATTATGTTTGTTGCTAATGTATTAGCCACCAAAACCTTTTCAACAAAACTTTCAAAAACAAAAGCTATGTTGTTGAAAAGCTTTTACCAACTTGACAAGTACTTTAAGCAACATGCTCCCATGTTGCTGAAAGTTGGAATTTTAGTAGTGATCTATCCTAGATGGTTTGTAAGGATTGAGATGTAGAGGATATTAGTTTCAACTCAAGATACACAAATTTAGAGGATTTTGAAGGTTAATTTATAAATTTTGATAACTATTGTTTTAAATTTAAATTTTGATAAAATCCATTGTAAATTCTTAAATCTTAAACACAAATTTCTCATTAAGGAAAAAATCAACACTTCCTTTTAATCTTCCAAGGAATGGATTTTATTAATTATGTACAAGGATATCTTAACCTATTACATCTTCATTTAAAAATATAGAATAATTTATGCACATAAACCGAACACAGCTCGGTTAGTTAATTCATCAAATATTTTATAGGCATAACCTAAAAGGATTCTAATTTCCTATCAATGATTTATCAAAATTAAAATTTTACACAAATCTTTAATTAGTATAAATGAGAGCATTTATGAATAAAATAAATTGTTAATCTCTCAAAACCAGTAAAGAAAAATAAAATTTAAATATCTTGAGTTCAAACTAATATCCTTTACGTTTTTAACCTTACAAACTACTAAATACAAAGTTGATTCTAATTATTTTTTTTATTACTTTCTTGCGTAACCTATTATAAATTTGGAAGTTGTAGGATTTCAGAGAAGAAAGAGAGAATGAGCAAATGCAAAAATGGCTGACGAAGAGAGAAAAAAAAGAAGGAAAGAAAAAAAAAAAAAAGGAAAAGAAAAGAGAGAGAGAGAAATTTGTACGGAAAAAATAAAAATGAAAAATAAACCACTTGCCAAGTCACCAAATTTATAACCACCTTAACATCCAGCATGTCTAGTTTTTCACCACATCATCCATGGGTCTCACCAAAAGCATCTCAGCGTTAGGATTGCACGGATTGTTGACGTAATCCGTCAGACAAGGGCCATTTTGCCACTAACAATAACCTTGAGGGGGAGTTTGAGCATGAATTCAGTTGAGGGGGTAATCTGCACTGCCCGTAAAGATGAGGGGTTGATCCGCATGTTTTGCCTTATTAGTGTTTGTTTGTATAATTTGTCTTTACGGCCATTGTTAAAGTTCTATTAAACTTGATTTTTTAAACATGTGTTATATATATATATATTTTAAATTATATAATAAAAGATAATTTTTTAATCTTTTAATTCATTCTATTTATATATTATACAATTTAAACTTAAGATCTTTTATTTTTAAAGAAAAAAATCATCATTAAATTATTTATGTTGATAATAACCAAACTACAAGTTTATTTCATGATTCAACACTAATGGATGGGATGCATGTTCACTACCATAACCATTAATTCCCCGTTGTTAAGATAAAGCAATTAATACCGATGACCTTTACAATTTACAGAACCCATGTTAGACAAAAATGAACTAAAAATCAAACAGTAAGTCTCTAAAGTGATAGGGAAATAATATGACAATGTATACTCTAATAATGTCACCCCGCCGCCCACCTGATTTTTGTGTTGAGTTGTATATACCATATAATAATGTATTTATATATGTAAAGACTGAGTGAGGCAAGTGCTGTGTACAGTTAACCATGGAAAACATGAGGCTTGACTAAAAGCAAAAATCTCTCTATAAAAGCAAGTTATTTGTTTCTTCCCAATCTGCAAAGCTTCTGGAGTTCTAGTCTTGTGGAAAATAAGGCAGAAATAAGGCCACCATTTAGTCCTCCAACCCGAGAAGATGAGGTCTGTATCAGTGGCTCTATCTGTGCCTCTGCGCTTGCATACTTCTGTTCCTAGAGTCATTTTATCCGGACGTATGCTACCTCCATCATCTCATAGCTGCTATGCGCTTCTTCTCAAGTTCGATCCATGTCTGCCATCAACATGTCTGATCAGGAAATTGCTAGGCGGCCGACAGATTACCAACCTCCCATCTGGAGTTTTGAATATATTCAGTCACTGAAAACTGAAAATGCGGTACTATACATATAACTTCTGGTAGTTCTAACTATTCTAGTTAGTTAAACTGAATGTTTTAATAGAGTATTTTTACACTTGCAGGGAGAAGGATACAACAGGCGTGCGGACAAGTTAAAGGAAGATGTGAGAGTGATGCTACAAGAGGAGGTGGATGAGGAACAACTCGAGCTCATTGATCACTTGCAAAGACTTGGATTATCTTAACATTTTGAAGATGAAATAAAGAAATCTCTGGGACAGAATATACAGCAACAATCATGGTAATTATGGGCTCAAGAAAGACAGTCTATATGCTACAGCTCTTAAATTCAGAATCCTAAGACACCGTGGGTATAATGTACCTCAAGGTAAGTTCTACTGTCCCTGCTGTAAATATGTCAAAGAATATATAAAAAACTACTCTTGATTGCATTTTTTTTTCTCTCTCTTTGTAGATTTTCAATGGTTTCAGAGATAAGGGTGGGAACTTTAAGGCTTACGTTGGGGAAAATTACAAGGGAATACTATATCTCTATATGAAGCCTCATTCCATTCAGTGGAAGGTGAAAGCATATTGGATGCTGCAAGAGCTTTTGCAACCAAGCATCTCAAAGAATATATCAAGGTTAACCAAGGCAAAGATATGTATCTTTGCACACTAGTGAGTCATGCCCTGGAGCTCCCGCTTCGTTAGAGGATGATTAGGATGGAAGCAAGATGGTTCATGGAAGTTTATCAACAAAGTCCACGTGTGAACCCCCTCTTGCTCGATCTTGCTAGGTTGGATTTTAACCTGGTGCAAGCCACCTTCCAAGAGGATCTAAAACATGCTTCAAGGTAATTAGAGCAACTATATTTGACAATTCAAAAACTTGACAGCGTTCGGTTTCGATTTTATCTTCATTTTCTACAAAATTGCTCAAATTGATAATGACATCTGGTCATATATGTTGTTCCTCGAACATTCTTCTCCAAGTCCGCATCATATTATTTTTGTGCCTCGGTCACAAGATCAAATAAAATAATACTTAGTGAATTTATCAAGAAATATTGATAAGAAAATATCATTATAATTGACATGAAAAGCTTATTTATTTTAAGGCGATTCACGTTTCCATGGAGAGTAGATCGATCGATACAGCAGAGATATATATAGTGTGTCGGTCTCAGGATGCTACAGCTTTATAATAACACTCTATGAATCTACACTACCCACAGAGTTATCTAACTCAAAATATCTTTCTTGCCCAAGAATATTTAGAAAATAAAGTAAGGTAAGAAAAATAGGAGTCTTATTAAATAAAAAGATATGTCCTATTTATAAGATTTATGATCATGTTACTCCCATTTGTAGGTTAATGATAGGAATAAATTGGGTAATTATAATGTAATAATGTGCTTTTAAATAAGATAATTAACCTACAATGGCTAGTCTAACCAAGCCCTTAATGAGATAATAAATTTAATTTATAAAATATATTATTTTATTTTTTATTAAAATATTTAACTTCCAACAATTTTCCCACTATTTTAATAAAAAATAAACCATTCTTTTGGGCAAAGATGGATTATTACATAAAGGTAGTTAAGCCTTGAACCTTTATTTAGTGGGTCAACAATTTTTAATCCAAAGTTAATAGGGAACTAAATCTTGAACTATGATTCCATTGGAAGACACAAGAATCGTATTACACACATAATGATCTAAATGTTGAGTTTTTCACACAACTGATGCATTATGACCTTGCGCATGATCCCAGTTTTCATAGGTGATCTAGAAAATTATCTATTCAATTTTCATAGAAGCGGCCTCATTTCGACATCCATATAGGTGAAATTTGTCAAGGGTGCTCCAATAACTAAGACACCACACTCAATAAGCTACAAATTTCATTAAGAGCATAAAAATCAACCCTCAATTCATTATGGGAATCCTAGGAATGGGACCGAAAATTTTTTTCATTAAATATCGATGCATCTTTCAACAACAACTTCTCTATAATTTGTTTTTCCTATTCAAAACCCAATTCTCAGAATTTGGGTTGGGTATCCTCATAGAAAGTTGTACATCATTGGGCTTAAATCCATTCCCCTTGATGAGCACTAGACCTTGGACTATGATCATAGTTTTTCCTCCAAGTCTTGTTCTTACCAAAGGCCTAGTTGGTGGTAAAGTGGGTAATGAAGAGATTTAACTCATTCTTTTTTTCACTTTTTCTTTTCACATCAACCCACATGTCTACTAGCTCATAAAATTCACATTCATATTTCTCACATTCTCAATTCATGGTATCACAATTTTTTGATATCAAATCAAGCTAATGAATCACCCTTTTCTTTCTATACATGTAGAGATATGCATTTAAGAATTTTTTAACTCAAACACCATTGTACCTTGTTGTACAATAGGAATGTCCATAATAGCATATCCCTTCTATTCAAATTAAATGCCTTATTCTTTTTCATTATACACCATTATACCATAATTGTATAATAGGAGTGCATATCACATTTGCTATATTAAGCACCATTATACCTTATTGTATAATAGGAATGCCATGCAAAATTTCAATTAGGCACCATTAGTCTCATCACCAATAATAATACATAGGGATATCAGAATCCCCCACATTGGGACCATCTCAAATATGTGATTTTCACATTTATCAAATAATTGAGTTTATAGAAAACTCTTTTTCTCACAAGATTTCATAATAGCATTAGCTCATCTTACATTGTATTACCACAAATAGCTCCTTAGTCACGCAAGTTTAAAAAAATTTAACTTATAGTTTCAGAATATATCAACCCAAATTTCATATCCATTTTTTCAAAATTATTGCATGGACCAAATCAGGTAGCTCTCTTCTATAATCTTTTCACTTGGGTTCTGAAAGTTTCACCTATTTCATTAAAGAACTCAATAATATGGTTAATTAAATGCATATATTTATTCACCAATTTTTTCATAACTATTGGAAACAAACCAAATAATAACCATATGTATGCATTAAGAGCAAATGGTTGATCTTATAACACTACATTTACACTAACCATAGCCATTTATGATATTTCAAGCTATTGGAAATTAAACAAATTAATAATATCATTAAGTTCCAACATCTCATGATAAAATATGTATATTCATTTGAAACAGCAACATATGATAGGAATCGACTATTCATTGATTTTTTTTTTTAGCCAATAAAAATGTCTCATAAATTAGGGAGTATGTTAGGAGCCAATAGAACACATACTTTGTATGCATTACTCAACAGAAAAAGTAAAGAAAGTAATGTATGGCATCCTCAATTATTTTTTTGACTATATTTGTACCAAGAACTCATATCTATTTGGCGCAAATATATTCAAGAAAGTGTTTTGCTTACACAAGGTGGCATATGTTTCAATTTTGTTTTGTATATTGAATTGCCTTAAAATTGTTATTCCTCGAACATTCTTCTCCAAGTTTGCATCATATTATTGTTGTGCCTCAGTTACAAGATCAAGATCAAATAAAATAATGATTAGTGAATTTATCAAGAAATATTGATAACAAAATATCATCAAAATAGGTGTGAAATGTTTATTTACTTTAAGATGATTCATGCCTTTATAGAGAGTAAATCGACCGATGCAGCAAAGATATACATAGCATGCCGCCCCCAAGATGCTACAACTTTATAAAAACACTTTATGAATCTACACTATCCATGGAATTACCTAACTCAAAACATCTTTCTTTGCCCAAGAATATTTAGAAAATAAAGTAAGGTAAGAAAAATAGGAGAATGTGGAGGAACTTCTCTTGTTGATCAAAAAGACATGTCTTATTTATAGAACTCATGGTTACGTAACTCTCATTTGTACATTAATGATAAGAATAAATTGGGCAATTATTATGTAATAATGTATCCTTAAATAGGACAATTAATCTACAATGACTAGTTTGACCAAGTACTTAATGGGACAATAAGATCAATTTCTAAAGTATATTATTTTATTTTAAGTTCCAACAATATATTCTAGGTGGTGGAATAGAATAGGTCTTAGGGAAAAGTTGGGGTTCATCAGGGACAGGTTGGTGGAGAATTTCCTATGGCTAACTGGGGAGTTATATAAGCCTTATTATGGATATTATAGAAGAATGGTGACACAAGTCAATACACTAATAACAACAATAGATGATATTTATGATGTCTACGGAACAATGGATGAACTTGAGCTTTTTATTGAAGCGGTTGAGAGGTTAGTACCTATTTTGCTTCTTGTATTCAGGCCTAGATTAATCTCATATATGTCTTGTTGTATACCAATTTTTAAATGGGATATCAATAGAATTGAAAAGCTCCCCGACTACATGAAGTTATGTTTCTTTCAGCTATACAACTCTATAAATCAAATGGCTGCTGCCATTTTTAGGGAACAAGGACCAGACATCCTTCCCCACTCAAGGAAAGTGGTAAATTTTTTCTTTTAAAATTTTAAAATTTTTTTCATCACTGTACAATTTTTTCTAACTCACTAAGTCATTCTAAAAATTGTTCCAGTGGACAGATTTATGTAAAACTTATTTGTTGGAAGTTAAATGGTACCATAGTGGTTACACACCAACTCTACAAGAGTACCTTGACAATGCAGTGGTTTCCATAGGAGCACCTATAATACTACATTATGCTTATGCTCTTATTTCAAATCAAATAACAAGGGAGGGTTTGGAATGCTTTGAACCGGAGTATCCTAATGTCATTCATTTTTCGTCATTGCTATTGAGACTTGCAAATGACTTGGGAACATCACTGGTGCATACTTTAAAAATACTCTTGATTTGGCTTTTTTATAAATGACTTGTCATTCAAGTTTTCCCTTTTTTTTTTTTTTGTGTGTGTGTGTAGGTGTGTTTTGATTTAGTATTAGATAAAAAGACTTTTGATTTAGTTCTTTTATAGATTACTTGTTATTGGAGTTTTCTCATGGTGTTTTTTGTTTGCTTTGATTTAGGATGAGATAAAAAGAGGTGATGTTCCCAAATCAATTCAAAGTTACATGAATGAAAACTGGAGCTTTTGAAGAAGATGCTCATAAATATATTTGGAATTTGATTGACATAACATGGAAAAAATTGAACAAAGAACAATTTAAGATCTCTTCCCTCCCTCTTACATTGATGGGAACAACAATGAACCTTGCAAGGATGGCTCAATTTATGTATTTGTATGGAGATGGTCATAGTTCTCAAGATCAAAGGACTAGAAATTGTTAAAATCAAGGAATTCCAGAGAAGAAGAAGATGGAATGGGAATCAAATTCACGTTAAAATGAAAATAACTAGCCTTTAAATAGGCTTTACAAGATAACATTATCTAAAAAGATAACTAACCAATCTTATCTAATGTAATTTAAATTATAACAACCTAAAACAAACAAATAACTTAAACTTCCTAAATTATAGAGATAGTGGCTAAATAATAGGATCTAATTTCCAACAATCCCTCCCTTAAACTAAAAGTCGTCAGACTTTAGTTTAGAGAAATATGAAAACACTGTGTCTGCAATATGGAATCTGCAGACCCTCCCTCAAACTGAATTCTGCATGCTGCAAACACTAAGTAACCTCCCCATTCTCTTTGAGCTTTGTCTTGTAAATCCACTTAACACCAATTGTCTTGTGCCCTTCTAGAAGATCTGTCAACTCCCAAGTCTGGTTCCTTTCAATAGAATCAATTTCTTCTGCCATGGCTTTTTGCCGCTTTTCTTCTTTAATAGCTTCTTCATATGTCAATAGATCACAATCTGCAAAATGAGCAAAATGAGTAACTGGAACATCATCTTGAGGTAGATCTATTACCTCATAATCCTCCAACCAGATTGGTCTTCTCTTTTTGCGTTGAGGTCTAGAACTAGTTTAAGATTCCAGTTCTGGTGTTGTTGGCAGACTTCCTCCAATACTTAGACTTTCTTCAGTTGTCTGTCTCGAAACTTCAAGATCTGCTGAAGTTAAACCTCCAGTCTGCTGTGTCTGACCTTTTGAGTTCTACACAGTCAAATCTTCACCATTCTCGAAATCTATAAGAATCTGTCACCCAGATTTTTCTATCCAAGACCAAGTGCTTGCTTCATCAAACACTACATCATAGCTAATTATGACCTTCTTGGTTATAGGATTGTATAATCTGTAAGCTTTGGATTGATCACTCACACCAAGGAAAATACACTTTTCCTCTTTGTCATCAAGCTTACTCCTTTTCTGATTTGGCACATGTGCATATGCTATGCACCCAAAAATTCTAAAGTAGTCAACAGTAGGTTTGCGTCCACTCCAAGCCTCTTCTAGCGTCATATTTGGAAGTGGAGATGTGGGACTTCTGTTCAAAATATGAACACTCCAATTTATAGCTTCTGGCCAAAACTACTTAGGCAAGCCACTCTTTAACATCAGACTTTGCACCATATTCATGATTGTGCGATTCCTCCTCTCACATACACCATTCTACTGGGGTGTATAAGCTGCTGTAAGTTGTCTTTTAATACCATTGGTCTCACAAAAATCTGCAAATTCCTTTGAGTTAAATTCACCACCATGATCTGTACGTAGAACCTTTACAGATTTGCCAGCCTCATTTTCAACCAAGACTTTGAATTTTTTAAAGACTGCTAAGGCTTCTGACTTGGTCTGCAAAAAATACACCAATGTTTTGCGATTGTAATCATCAACAAAGGTAATAAAGTATTGTTTACCTCCATTGGATGTTGGATTTATGGGTCCACATAGATCAGAATGAACCAAATCTAGCACCCACTTTGCTCTCCAAGATCTGTCTTTAGGAAAGCTGTTACGGTGCTGCTTACTGACCATGCAGATTTCACAAATTTTTGAAAGAGAATCAAAATGAGGAAGACCATTTACCATCTCCTTTTGCTGCAAGGCCTTCAACCCACCAAAATAAATATGGCCATATTGGCAATGCCATAACCATGCTATGTCCTTTAATCTGGCAAATAAACATGATAGATTTGTGGTCTGCAAGTATAATGGAAACAACCTATTTTCCGTCATCTTGACCTTTGCAATCAAGCCAAGCTTTGAATCACGAACTTGGCAAACTCCATCTTTAATCATGATTTCATATCCTTTCTCCTGAAGCTGTCCTAGACTAAACAGATTCGACTTCAAATTTGGTACATACAGAACATTAGCAATAGTCTAAATTGAATTGTCTTTGGCACAAATGGTTACCTTTCCTTTTCCCTTGACTACAATAGTGGAATTATCACCAAATTTTACCTTGTCTTGAAAAGACTCATCCAGATCTGAAAAAGCAGATTTGTCTCCACACATGTGGTTATTGCAGCCAGTATCCAGATACCATACATTCTTCTTGTTGACTTCTTTAGGATGACAGACCATGAATAGAGAGGCATCATCATTCCTCACATTGTGTTCTACAAAGTTAGAATTTTCTCCTCTATTCAAATTAGCATGGCATTCAGAACGATAATGGCTATACTTATGACATCTGAAACAGTCAACACTTGCCTTTCCTGCAGATTTGGATCTGTTATCTACAGCTTGACAATTTCTATTCTGCCACCTCTTCTGATATTCAGTGGCTGAACTTCCCTCCAGTCTATCAAATCATGATTTGCCTTTCCAACTTTCTTTTCCTCAGCCTATAGCTCTTGAATTAACTGTGGTTTGTAAGGCTTGTGTCTACAAAATCTGCACTGCTTGCTCTTACTTGTCTTGGCAATTTATCTTCCACTCATGAACTAACAACAAGTTCTGCAACTCATCAAGGGAAAGTGTCTCAATATCATTTGACCCCTCAATTGAATAAACAACATAATTGAATTTTGTTGTCATAAACCGAAGGATTTTCTCAACTATGGCAACATCGTCTAGATTTTCACCATCATCTTGTTTGCAATAGCCATCGTCCTTGCAAAAGAATCATCTACAGATTCACCAATCTACATCTGCAGAACTTCGAATTCTGCCCGCAAAGCCTGGCGCTGTTACCGCTTTACTCTTTCATTCCCCCGGTACTTCTTCTTCATGGAATCCCAAATAGTCTTGGAAGTAGACTTGTTAAGAATTGTTTCCAAGATAGCCCGATCTATGGCTTGGAACAAATAGTTCTTAGCCTTGAGATCTTTCAACTTTTCCTTCTCAATTTCTGCCCTCTGTGCATCATTTGCACTTGTCGCTGGTTCTAGAACGCTAGCTTCAACAACTGTCCAATACTCTTTGGATCGGAGAAAATTCTCCATCAACATACTCCAATAGTCGTAGTGATGACCATCAAAACGAGGGATTGAGGGTTGGAAATAATTTTCGGAAGCCATGGAATTTGCCGGGAATAGACTCTGATACCAAATGTTAAAAATCAAGGAATTCCAAAGAAGAAAATGGAATGGGAATCAAATTCATGTTAAAATGAAAATAACTAGCCTTTAAATAGGCTTTATAAGATAACATTATCTAAAAAGATAACTAACCAATCTTATTTAATGTAATTTAAATTATAACAACCTAAAACAAATAAATAACTCAAACTTCCGAAATTATAGAGATAATGGCTAAATAATAGGATCTAATTTCCAACAGAAATCGCATATTATCTTTGGTTGTGAATCCCATTTCCTGAAGTGGAATGGCTTTGCTACATTAATTTTCAGCAAAGGTAGACCAACTTCACAAGCAAGTTTTTACTGCATCAATAATCATTGGAAATGACAGTTACTTCTTCTCTTGAAGGGGAATAGTAATATAATTCAATTTTAGACATTGTTGACTCCAAAGAAAAGTAAATGTTGTTGCAAAGAAATTTGTGTCATAGCTACCTCTGAAAAGAAAATACTACCATACTCACATTTTAAAAATTCCAGGCAGAGCGATCTTATTTGAGGCCCATTGTCATTCTTTATTTCCTTTTCTTTCTTCTCTTTTCTATTCTTCTCTCTCTCTCTCTCTCTCTTTCTCTCTTTCTCTCTCTCTCTCTCTCTCTTTTTCTTTTTTTTTTTTTTTTATGAGAAAGGCCCATCGTCATTTCTAATTTACAATGAGAAATGCCATATATTTTCCATATGGGCTGCAAAAATGAATAATATTTTTCTTATGGTATGCCAAAGAAAAAGAAAAAGAGAAAAAGAAAAAGAGAAAAGAATAATAAGGATTCAAACTTTCGATAAATTTCCAAACAAGAATACAAACTTTTATTGTTCTTAATCAAGTATATTAAATTGGGATCTAATCAAGGATACGAAACCAAAAAATTCTAGCGTAGCTAACTGCAGACATTTTTTAGGAACAAGGAATAACATTCTTCCTTACTCAAAGAAAGTGGGATCATTACTTATTTCTCATAATTTTAATTTCTTTGTCCTTATTTTCTCTAACTGATTTTTCAATCTTAATTTACCCTAGTGACTAGGTTTATGTAAAACTTACTTGATAGAGGCAAAATGTTACCACCAAGAAAACACACCATCTTTGTTGGAGTACATTGATAATGCAATTATTTCAATATCAGCACATGTAGTATTGTTGCATGCTTATGTTTTTTCTTTAAATCACAGAACAACTAAAGTCTTGCAATATCTAGAGGAAGAATTGTCCAATATAATCCATTGTTCATCAATGGTATTGAGGCTTGTAGATGATTTGGGAACATCGTTGGTGTGTACCCTTTGTCTCATTGTGCTTCTTGATTTGAGGTGTTTTCACATGACTTATAATCCCTCCCTTTTAGGATACAATGAGAAGAAGTGATGCCCCAAAATCCATTTAATGTTACATGCATGAAATTGGAGTTTCATAAGAAGATGCTAATGAATATATAAAAGATTTGCTAGTGAATATATTAGTGAGTATATAAAAGATTTGATTGACAAATCATAGAAAAAGATGAACAAAAATGAATTTGAGCCCTCTCCTCTCCCTCAAACTTTGATTGAAACTACAGTGAATTTTGCAAGAATGGCTCAGTTTATGTACAAGTATGAAAATAGCCATAACTCTAAAGATGATGTAATGAGGCATCTTATGTTATCATTGCTCATCAATCCCATCC
>BPVZ01000120.1:42679-55730 GCA_020521535.1 Rubroshorea leprosula
ATGTTAAAGGAATTTTTTTTAATATAAATTAATATATTTTGATTTTAAATTATTAAATATTTAATACAACTTTCAAATATTAAAAAATAAAAAAGACACAAGTATCAATGCAACTCATGCACCGACAGAGTTTGGCTCTTGTAACTGGGACAAGCTCGGTAAAAAAAATTTACCCGAAATGGGCAAAAATGACATCGTGTTGCCCCTTTTGGGGCAGATTTTTTGACTGACTGACATATGCTTTGACACATGGGCTAGCTTCACACACATGGACGGCGGAGAACCTCTTCTGATTATTTTGTTTAGAAAAAAAAAATTCAAGTCTTTTTTTAACATCTATTTTTAAATTTTATTTAATTTTTTATTATATTTATTAAAAATATTTTTTATTTTAAAAATTATAATAAATCTTAATTATTAAAAATAAAAAATAAATTATTAAAATTTTATATAAATCTTATTTATAAAATTAACAAATAAATATATTTTTACTCTATATAAAATATAAATTAAATAAGGAGTTAGTATTTGCTCGTTTATTTTCAAAAAAATTAAGAGAAAATAAGATAAAAAATATTTTAATTTATATTTTAAAAATAAAATATTTTAATTTTTTTTAATAAATATTTATTAAAATGAGTAATTTTTTAATAATATTTCTCTTAATATTTAAAAAATAAATCAGATAAATACTATTTATTTGAATAATATTACAGTGATGTTATATTTTAAGAAGTTTTATTTTATTGTATGCATTGGAGAGAGAGAGAGTGTGTGTGTTTGTGTTCTGTTAATTATTCCACTTGTAAGTCAAGGCTTCATTCGTGGTTTGAGTTCTTGGTATTGGTTTTAAAAAATTTTAAAACTTTAAAATAAAATTAAATAATTTGATAAATTAATAAAATTTCAAGTTTTGAATATTTGTTTTAAAAATATATGCCCAATATGTTTATAATTTTAATTTTTAATTGTTAACTAGAATTTAAGATGCCTTTCACACAATGCGCTCGTATTATAATGCTTTTTTTAATTATTCAATATTTAGTGTTAATAAATAATTATAAATATAGTATATGTTGTATTTTTTGAATAAATTATTACACAACAAGTGACATTAAAAAAACTATATAAATTATTTTTAGAAAATCCCTTAAACATTCGAATAGTTTTTTATAGACAATATTTTTGATAAAATTTGTTTGTAAACTTCTTGGAATATCATTGTTATCGATTAATATCTTTAATACAAATCTATCCTACACCCTTGATATTGCAACATATAGTTGTCTGTGTGAAAACACAAATATAGGTAGATATATTCTCACTTATCAAAGTGTTTGTCCTTGGCTTTTGTCGATGGTCATAGTAAAATACAACCGTATTAGATACTGTCTCCTCCTAAAAAAACAAACAACAATCTCACATTTTGTGGACTCAATGTAGTCCTTGGTATGAGGTATCTTTGTTCAACATGAGAACCCATCTTAGTTTCTGCTTCAATAAGTTTTGAAAAAACTCTCTTAATAATCATCCTTGTACCATTATGTAATCCTACTCTTTGATTTAGATTTTTCATGAGAATCACGAGAGCATCAGCTTTCTTTTTGAGCAAATGAGAAGGCAATCCATTGAACTCCAATGAATTCAAGTATTATGTAGGATACTGGAGCTCTCTATTTCCATTATCACCTTCCAATCTTTCTACATAGTTGTTGATTGAGAAAAGTGAATTCATCACCAACAGCTTTTTCTAACATCAACTTGTTTATGTGATTTATATCAACATTCTTTGCTATTACAATTGTTTTACTAAAACAAATAGTTGCGTCACCCTAAAATAAAAAAACAAATAGTAATTAAATATTTGGTTTTTAAATTTAAAAAAAGTATAAAATAGACTTATATTGATATCAATATTGAGATTGCACTAGTTAATTGATCCCTTCCTGGAGTAACTGCATTTTATATACAATGGAAACGCAACATGATCATAGAAATAAGATCATCCCTTAATCAATTTATTGATGTTTCATAATTAGATTCCATTGCAAACTAGTAAACAACCCGAAAGAAAAATAAAGGTAAACAAAATCAGGTGGAATACAAGTGTTTGGGTTGAATAGGAATGGGAAACAAAGCATGTAACATATTATATAAATTGATAGTGAAAAAGGAAATTTTTGTTCTTGATAAATAATATGTTAAGTTCTATTTAAAATTGAATTATAATATGGATCCCAAAAATATGTAGAATTATTATAAGTATAACTTGAGATATATATAATAGTAAATATATATATATATATATATAGTACAAAATTTGTTTACTTGTTTAGATAGTTACCGCGAGACCCACGTACTAAAATTAATTGATACAAATTGGTAGTGGAATAGAAAAGTTTTGTTATTGATAAATAAGATATTAAGTTTTATTCAAAATTAAATTGTAGAATGGATCCCAAAAATATGTAAAATTATTATAAGTATAACTTGAGGTATATATATAATAGTAATTATATATATCATACAGAGAGAAAAGAAAAAATTAAAATGTTTTGATAATTTTAATGTTAAGATATCCAATGACAACTATTAAATATATGAAATATAATATTAATCATAATTTTATTAAATTTATCATATAACTATTATTGAATGTTCTAATATTTTTACTATGATGACACTCTAATTTTTCCGTTTTCCATGGTACAAAACTTGTTTACTTATTTTGATATTTATGTGGGACCCACACACTAAAATTGAGAATTGTGCAACAAAACTTGTTTATTTGTTTAGATATTTACAATTACATATATAGGATCCACACGCTAAAATTAATTGATATAAATTGATAGTGGAATAGGAAATTTCTGTTTTTATTGAATAAGATATTAAGTTTTATTCAAAATTGATGAATCATAACGTGGGTCATATAAATATGTAAAATTATTATGAGTATAACTTGAGGTATATATAATAGTAATGATATATATAATACAAAAAGAAGAAGAAATTCATAATGTCATGATATTAAAAATGTTAAGATATTCAATTATAATAATTAAATGTGTAGGTACTAATGATATGTTGGTCCGAGTGGAAAGAACTTGATTTCTTTTAAATAAGGTCTTGAGTTTGAGTTTTGTGAATGAAAAAACCGGTGTTGAGAGAATTTCTCCCCCAATAGAGTTCGACGTGACTTGATTTTGAATTAATTGAGATCCAATATGATTATCAAATACTTAAAGGTTAATATAAAAAAAATTATGTATGATACAATATGAATCATAACTTTATTAGATATCTTAACATTTTAATATCAAAACATTTTAATTTTTCCTTTTCCTACAATACGAAACTTATTTACTTATTTAGATATTTACGTGGAACCCACACACTAAAATTAATTGAGATTTGTTTGAATAATTATATAATAAAATATTTTAGATTTATTTCTTATTCTATTAATTCCTACAATTAATTGGGTATTTAGCCTATTAGGTTTTTTTTTTTCAAAGTCTAATGTGTATTTATTAAGAATTTTTAAAAGTCTAGTAGGTATTTGCTGACAATTTTTTAAGGTATAATGAGTATTTATTTGTAAATTTTAAGAAAAAATTTGTTATTATAGTAGTTATATATTATTATATTATTATATAAAGATTTTAATTGTTTGAATTTTAAAAATTAAAATAAAAAATTTAAAATTATAACTATACTAAAAAGAGCCTAAACATATAAAAATATATAAAAGATAAATTTATATGAAGTAATATAATGGGATAATGTGACACTAAAATAGGTTTTATATTTTATTCTAAATTAGGGATTGAACTTGCATAGGATTGATACAAGAATACAAAACTATTAATCCTCTGGGGGTCCATTAGGTTTTTGGTAGAATAGAACTTATAAGTTATGCCCTTTTCATTTTTTAATTTTGCCGTTACAAGTAATTTTTTATTTTTTTGGTAAATTAAATAATAAGTTATATAATAAAAAAATAATTCTTTCATTTCTTATTTACCCTCATTTATTTTAAAATTTAAATTTAAAATTTCTATTTAAAATCTTAAATTCTTAACTAATAAGAGACTCTATTAACCAACGAACAGTTGGTTCAAGTGGAAGAAATTCGATTTTCGTTAAATAAGATTTGAGTTTGAGACTTATGAATGGAGAAATAAGCGTTGAAAAAGCTTTTTTCCTAATAGGTCCGACACGACTTGATTTTAGATTAGTTAAAATCTAATGTGATTACCGGATATCGAGAGATTAATAAAAAAAAAAGGATAAAAGTAATTATAGTTTATAAATACTATTTCATTTTAAAAATTTAAAAATTTATTAAAAAAATATTGCTTTAATGATTACACTTGCTTATCTGCCAAACGTCCCCTAAATTAAAATGAAATATTCTAACGAAAATTTGTTTAGAACGGTGAGAAATTAAGCAATAGGAGGGAATAGTTACAATAATGCTGTAATTACAGCTTAAACTCTCGAAAAAAAGACCAAGCGTCGTTACTGCACTTGTATGGTTGCTAATGCTGCAAGCAGTGTTTTTGGACCTGGCCCGGCCCGGTTGGTTGAACCGGTTGAACCGGACTCGGGCTTGAAAACGGGCCGGGCCAGTACCTTAACCCATTTTGCAAGTTCACCCGTTTTGGCCCGTTGGTGCCCGCCCAACCCGCTGAAACCGCCTAACCCGCCTAACCCGTCGGGCTGCATGAATTTGAGTTTTTACTTTTTAATGAGTTAATAGTAATTAAATTAATTTATTTGATTTTTAATATAATTAGTTAATTACCCACACCATTAACTTTAATTAAAAATTAAAATCGCACATCAATTAAAAAAACAAAACTCTCAGAGGATTAGATCTTCCTATTTGCTATTTCACTGCAAATTGCAAAAGCAAACCCAAGAGAAATTAGAAACAAAAGAGAGCAGAGGAAGAGAAGAACAGCACCACCAGACCACCACAACCACACACCAATCACCACCGCCAGCCTTTCCCTGCCCGATCTCAGCTAGAAATCGCGAACCTGCTGGTCGCTCGTGGCCTCCATCTGTGGCTTGCAGTCCTTTGTCTCTGCAGAAGCAAAGCCAGAAAGCAAGCCCTTCATCTCTATGTAGAAGCAGCCAGAAAGTAGAAAGAAAACAGAGCAGCGAAGTCACCGGTGGCCAACTGCCTCTGCGATCTCAGTCGTCGGCGACTCCATAGCTGCCTCCCAGGATCTCAGCCAAAAATGGCAAACCTGCTGGTCGCTCGTGGCCTCCGTCTGCGGCTTCCAGTCCTTTGTCTCTGTAGAAGCAAAACCAGAAAGCAAGCTTCATCTCTGTGCAGAAGCAGCTAGAAAGCAAAAAGAAAACAGAGCAGCGAAGTCACCGGCAGCCAACTGCCTCCCCGATCTTAGCCGTCGCGACTTCACAACTGCTTCCCCGGATCTCAGCCTTTCGTCGCTGCCCTTCCTCTCCTTCCACTGACAAAACAAATTTTCATTTGCATAAATTGCATTTGCATCGGGTATAAAAATGTAAAAAAAGAAAATGGTTTTTAGTCAACCAGTTGAACCGATCGGGTGAACTGGTTCAACCGGTTGAACCAGACCCGGTGGCCAAAACGGGTCAGCCACCGGGCCGGGTACAAAAACATTGGCTGCAAGTGCAAAAAATAAAGTGAAATAAAATAATGTTGTCTACATTAAAAAATAAACAAATAATAAAACATGCAGTCTAATATTACGGCGTTAAGTATAACGTTTTCGCCTGAATTGGGGGTTGTTTGGCAAAATGTCTAGATACGTATTTATCAAGTTGAAGATGGGTTGTTTTCAGTTGGGCTGTAGCCCTATTCAGTATTCAGCATTTTGTTCTTGGGCCTCCAAACCAAAGTCTCCACAGGCAATAGTTAACACAATGACTCTTGTCGTTTAAGATTGGGTTCTTTGGATCCAGTATCGTTCTGCGCAAAGCTGTTCCATATGTTTAGTGCATTTTGTTAGAAGTGGTTTTCGAATCTAGAAGTACAAGTAATACCAAACACCCATAATTTTAAAAATTGTCCGTCGTTGAGGAACTAATCTTAGTTTTTGCCTTTTGAAAATTGAAAAGCATGGATCTGGTGCTACTTCACATGCTACTCCACCCCCATTCAGTGAAATTTGCTTGGTATTCTCATTTTACCCTCCTAGTTTAGCAAATTTACAATTGAACCAGTATATATATGGTATTAGTTATAATCCAAATCTCTAATTGTCATCCTGCACATCTTCTCCATCTGTCAATAATCCCTGGTTTTAATGGTTGCTTTAGGTTTTTTCCCCTTTTTAACTTTAGAAAACATGGGTTTTGCCCATTGTCATTGATTTGTTGAATTTTGGCTTGATTAAACATAGGCTTTGAGATAGTTTGGATTAAATCATCAATTTTCATGTCAATTTTTTGGTTCTCTTCACATTCATTAGTCTGTATGCCATCTCTTCTATTCTCTTTAATGCTAAACTTTAAAAATTATATAACTTTTCATTTTCAATTTCCATGTTAAGACGTATATCTCAATATACCATAATCTTCTACTTCGCATATATCTCTTCCTTTGTATAAATGGTACAAAACTTTTTCCTCTTTTTCTTTTCCTATTGATGCTAATTGCATATTTATTTGGTACTCTAGTATGCTCCAAATACATGCTTGGTTATATGCTCTAAATACATGTGATTAAGAAAAGATACAGATAAAAAGGAAAAGAAATAATATTTTTAAAAATAATATACTTGCCGAAGTGTGAACTATTAAAGGAACGCATGGGATTTTTCATAGTATATTTGCTAGATGATTTGTTATTTTCAGCAATAATGCACTTTGGGCGCTTCAAAGTGGGTTGGTCAAATTATTAATTACCCTCTAAACATGTCTGAAGATTGTGTTTTTGTTACTATAATTAATATTGTCATGTGTATGTTTTTACAAATCTTGTTTTAAGGACATTTTTAAACATATTTTCATTGTTCATTATCTATAACTTTCTTCATATATTTCAAGCAAATATTAACTTGTTGATGTTGGTTTTCTTAATGTAAAATGATATTTGACATCTTATAAAGGAAAAATGTATCACATTTTTTATTTTAGACATGAAAGTCAACAAATAGGTTATTAAGAAGTATTCAACCATCCTCATACTTGTTTTAGAAATTTCATTGAGTGGTTTGTTGGGGTTTGAAAAAATAGGTTTGAAATATTGTCCAATATATAAAATTATTCAATTAGAACATAAAAGAAGATAGTAGTTGCAACTATCTCGCTTCATAATTATATTAGTCAACATGTAATTAAGAATAGAAAATTTAATATGTATGATCATGATCTAAATTATATACTTGAAGTGCCCAAGGAAGAAAATAAGAGTGAAAGAATTTCTTAAAATAATTTTACTTGTATAATGAAGGATCGTGGTATGAATTACCTTCAAGATTTTATAATTCTATTCTTAATAGAAAATTAGTCAAACTAATTGTTATTATTAATTTTTAATTTTATTCTCTTATATTTATATGACTTAATGTAGTATGTTTTGTTTTTTAATATTAAAATATAATAATTTATATATTAATATTAAAATCATTAATTACTAATATTTATGTTTTATAAATATGAACAATCTATTTGTAATCATCAACTTTATCATAATTAAACTAAAAAAAATTGAAGCTCTATAAAAGTGGAGAGTGAACGATAGAGACAATACATCTTCAAGAAAAAAATATCATTTTCAATTATTTCAAAATCACATAAAATTAAAAGATTTTTTATAAAAAAAATTTACAAAAATAACTTTTACATTTTAAAAGTACTTTTGTAAATTTTTTTTTATCAAACTCCTTTAACTTCTCAAAAATAAGACTTTTACAACAAACCATTCCTAACAATAATTCTACCAAAAATTTCAACCACACTAAAGGGGCCTTTAATCGCTTACCAAAGCAAAAGCATGCGAAATACATTTTCTCATCGTATTTATTTAGCCATGCCATTTGTTTATGTTGTGTTGCTTCATGCAGCCTTTCCTTATTACAATATACTGTATTTTTTATGAGAATTAATATATTGAATATTTTGTTGTGATTAAAATTTAAAATACCTCTTATACTTTCAATTACATATAATTTAAAAAATATTTAAATATAATATGACATATGGTTTTGTAACTAGTTTTTTTAGAGACATGCATGAGATTATATATATATATACACACATGTTTAATATCACATTATATAATGTAATATATAATATAATATGATATTGTATTTATAATATTACTGATAAAATTTTAATTCTTCAAAGTTTTTTTTTGAAGAATACAACCCTCGTTTTTTTTTTTTATGGTGGAATACACCCTCAGTTGATTATACATAATCTATAATCAACTAAGGGGTGCTTTGTTTTGATGTTTCTCAAGTATTTTGACTTTAATTAAATTGATAAATATTTCAAATTATAAACAATAATTATCAAACATAAAATATTCCAACACTACCGATTTCTTGGTTCGAGTAGAAAAAGTTCGATTCCCATAAGTAAGGTCTCGAATTTGAATTTTATGAATAAAAAAATATGCATTGAAAGAATTTCTCCTCTAATGAAGCTTGACACGACTCGATTTTAAATTAATTGAATATAATGTGATTATTCGATACAAGGAAGTTAATAATAATAAAAATAAATAAATAAAATATTTCCAAACCAAAAACAACAATTATCAAACATAAGGTATTGACTACTAACCATATATCAGTTACATCTGACACTAAGTAGGTAGAAATTGACCAGAGATGGTACCTTAAGTACCTGCCTTTTGGTTTTGCAAATTCGAAGCCACTTGTTTGGTGAAAATCAGTGGCCACCCCTTTAGAGAAAAGGAATTTTCAAAAAAAAAATAATTTCAGATATGGGATGGAAAAGAGATAGAGCTTACCATTTTTACCTAAAAAAGCAATGTGACTAATTAATGAAAGTGTGTAACCGCAATTATACCTCACCCAATTCGAACATTCAATCACAACAAAGTTCATTAATTACCCCTCAAACGTTTCTTCAATCTCAAATTCTCAATCATATAATACCACCACCAAGTACCAAAACAGAGCAGAGCCTTCAGAATTATACCCAACTAAAAAGAAAATGCCTGTTCTTGTCTTCATTCTCCTCCCCCTTTTCTCCTCCATGGCTGCCGCCGACGACCGATTAATTGAAGTACAATGCCATAACGCGGAGGTTCCAGCCGTCTGCATGCAGTGCGTGAACTCCGATCCGGAAGCCGGCCAAGCAGACAGAGTAGGCGTAGCCGCCATTGTCCTCAACTGTCTGACCAACCATTCGAAGACCTTATACCACGACATGGCGGAGCTAGCATCTAGTTCGCAGGACAAGAACACGGAAGCCGTTGCTAAAATTTGCCAGAAAGGGTATTCCGATGCAGGGCAGCAATTGGGTGCGGCTGCGCAGGCGCTGAAGAGCGGGGATTATGATATGGCTAACGCATCTGTGAGAGAAGCGCTTGAGAATGATGTTGCTTGTGGTAATGAAGGAGAGAGTTGTAAGCTGAATTTTCCTCCTGATGTTGTTTATGAAATGAGGGTTTATGAGGAATTAGCTGATGCAGCCTTGAGAATAATTGATAGGCTTTAGTCTTCTTTTTCAAAGTGATGATGATTTGAGAAAGGTGAAGAGAAAATTAATAAATAAAGATTATTCTTAATTAATTATTATTAGTAATCTGAATTAATTTTAATTTTTAAATTTCAAAAATTGGGGAGAAGGAAAAGAAAAATAGGAAATAAGGTTTTTTAGTTTTTAGTTCAATTGTGTAAGTAAAATGTCTATACATTAGTTTATTAGTCACTGTCAAAGTTTGTTTGAATTAATCTTGTTTGTTCTGCTTTTTTCGGTGTGATAGATTTATAGTTATTTGATTTGATAAATTGATTGTATTATTTGATTATTAGGAACAGTTTATAATTACAATTAATAATTAATAAAATAATTAATATTAATTTAAAATTATCTTATAAATTACTAAAATCAATCAAACTATACGGATGTAATTTTACTAATTTTTAAACTTGTCATACTTATTTTATATAAATGCAAGATTTAATAATTTTACGAAAAAATTTTACTAAAAAATTTTTCACAAAACTACAAATAGTATTATAATTTAAATTACAAAATAAAAACTCTTAAAAGAAAAAAAAATCTTAATATCAAACATTCACTTTTTATTTTAAAATTTTTATTTTTAATATAATACAATTTAATATAATTCAAATTACAAATTAATTTTTTCGTTAGCCAAATCTGACTCAAGTAAATTTTGTTTTTCGCTTACGGACGGCGCCAAACTCCAAAAATTTTACCGCGACAAATTCCAAATAAAAAATCTAAAAAAAAAATGTAAAATATTCTTGTAAAAAATAAATCTTGATTTTAGCCCCACAATCACTAAGCTATAATTGTAGGAAACCCAACATCTTTCTCTCTCTCTCATTCCTAACCCTCATCATTGCCATTTCAATTTTAAACCTGATTTGTTCTAGAGGGATCAATCGCAGCTCAAAATTCCCGAAAATCCCAATTTCAGGATCGGGCAATCCAGTTCATGGCGTCGACGCCGTTGAATAAGATCGAGAGAGCCCACCAGTTGTACAGAGACGGCCTCTACGAGGAGGCGCTGGGGTTCTACACGGAGGCGCTCTCCATGGCCAAGACCAAGGGCCAGAAGATCGCCTTGCACAGCAACAGGGCTGCTTGTTACTTGAAAATGCATCATTTCAAAAAGGTCTTATCATCTCCCCCTAATTTTTATTAATCTTATTCGCAATCCGATTGCTTTCCCCCAATTTTATTCTGTTTACATTGCTTATATGTGATTTATCCGTTTTCATCCTATGTAATTATTCCGGAAAATTGTTCAATTTTCACGAAATATTAATTCTTTTTTTCATTTTGGGTAGTGATGAACCGGATGATCAGTGAAAATATAAACTTTCTCTTTGGAAAGGGGCATTCTTTTTTCCTTTTTCTTTTTGAAATATCTTTGATTATAAAAAAAAGTTTAATCCGCGTAAATTAATCATTGGGAAAGAGCTGCAAAAATGAAATTATATAAATTTTTTTGAAGCAAATCAATTCTTGGTTTAATCGTTTATTAAAACACAGATAGAATAGTGATATGTGGAGCCACATGAAAAATATGAGTTTTATAATGCTAATTGATGTTGTCGATTCAAGTTCAGGCAGCAGAGGAATGCACATCTGTTCTTGAGCTTGATCATCAGCATACAGGAGCCTTGATGCTGCGGGCACAGACACTGGTCACCCTGAAGGATTACCATTCAGCACTCTTTGATGTCAATCGGCTCTTAGAGTTGAATCCATCTTCAGAAGTTTATCAAAACCTTCAAGCTCGTTTAAGGACACAATTGGTATGTCCTCCCATTTGGTTAATGTCTCTTTGCACTACCATATTCTTTTGTATTTTGTGTTTTGCTGGAAGGGAAACATTTTTGTTTCAATTGGATTTTTTCTGCTGCTGGCTTGTAGAATTACACACAATACTAATCTCGTGAACATTAGGAATGTTGCAACTGTTTGAGAGGTGAATTGATGTCGGGTCATGAACTAGCTTTCTTTTCATGTCTTTCTTCAATGAGGAAATTCACTTTTCAAATGCAAAATAGAGATTAAACTTTTACACAATCTGTGTACCCTGTCTCATGTTTTTTGTGAAAATTGTCAATTTATTCAAAAAAGTTGTTATCGAGGCCTTGTCTCTAAAAGCAATTACTAAAGCTGATTTAAATCTTGCTTTCATCAATATTTTAGATGTTAGTTACAAAATGCTGTTTTTTTCTCTTGCTTAAGGAAAGTCACTGGCTCCAATACCGGAATCTGAAGGAGAAATGGAAGAAGAGGAAGAACAGCATGAAGCAGGACCATTTAAAATTAAGGAAAAAGGGGAACAAGATGATAAAAGAAAGGATACTGTAGTTTCAGTTGTGAGGGGAGATCATAAAGCTGAGATTAGCTGCACTTCAAATGTGGAAGGTAATGTCCCTAAAGCGCCTGGCATCGAGGAATCTCCTAGAAGAGAGACAGATCAGAAAAATGTGCCTGGAACTGCTAACGGAGTTATTGCTTCCCAAAAGCAGAGTGGAAAGGATTCCAAAGGTTGGCAGGCAATCCCAAAACCAAAGGGACATTCAGCTCTGGACTATGCAAGGTGGGATAGAGTTGAAGATGATTCTAGTGAAGAAGAAGATGATGATGATGATGATGATGATGACTCCTCCCTCCCTCAGTATCGGTTCCGAGTAAGAACTGTTGGTGTACGGCCAGTCAAATGAAAATACTAAATTCTCTGAAACAAATAATGCTTATATTTTCTGCAATACCATCACATAGAGCCTCAAATGTAGAGGAAAGTGGAATTTGAGAAGCTCTGATTGATGGATCCATCAAGCCAAAACTTTGAGATCTAGGAGAACCGTCTTTGTCACGTACGAAGTTCAAGTAGTTGACAGGATTGCCATAAAAGCTACAGAAGGAGCAGATTTTGCACTTGAGACTCTAGCTTTGAGCATGTTTCATATTTGTACAAAAAATATTCGGTTGCTAAAGAGTATCCCTTTAAGGACTACCTGTCAAGTTATGAACATTGATTTCAGCTTTGTGATGATCACATCACATCTAGTAATTTATCCCTTTAGTTGTTTCTCAATGGGGTGAAATTTTATGCCCTTGAGAACAACTACTGGTCAGAGGAAGTTTGTATTTTTTTAAGTTATTCATTCATTGATGTGTAAAGTTGTGTATTATCAAGCTGTCAAAAACGTAGATTACCCCAAATGCAACCTAATTCAGGCAAATTCTCTGATGTTTCCTCAGGGCGAGGGGCATTGTTACTACTTTTGGTCATAAAGAGGCATTATATACTTGAAGCAATGTGAACCCAATGGGTGGTAGCTTATTTGGAAAAAAAAAAAAA
>BPVZ01000120.1:55830-68089 GCA_020521535.1 Rubroshorea leprosula
CAAAAATACTGTCCCTATGTCACTATATAAGTATAAACCCTAGCAAAACTGTAATCCCAAACACATTGCGCCTCTCTCTCAATCAATCCAGATACTCTCTCTGTTATACTTTTAAGTTCCGTGAATTCTGCTTTCGCCTATTATCCTCCTGAATTGTGATTTTATTAGTTTCTGGCTTTGAAGGGGAAATCTTTGCCTATGGTTAGATTAGTGTCTGGCGATCCCTATGACGGGGATTGCTCTCAGGATAAACAACGCGAGGAAGGTAGGCGTTGGTATTATTCTAGGAAAGAAATTGAAGAAAATTCACCTTCTAAGAGGGATGGCATTGACCCCAAGAAAGAAGCAGACTTGCGCAAGTCATATTGTATTTTTCTTCAAGACTTGGGCAAGAGACTTGACATGTGAGTCTTTATTTCGGGCCTTTTTATACCTCTTATCATCAATAAAATATGAAGCTTGCCAATTTTGATTATGTTTTTCTCCATAATAAAGTTCAGTTTAATTTATATATACTGTGTAACCAATTTTATATTTTCTCATGTTTCCTGCATTTTTATTAGGGATCCAAGGGAATTATGACAGCAATTTTGCGAAGCAAAGTACTATTAATGTGATAAATATGTCTGCCTCTAAATTAATTTTTGGAGTAGAATTATTAACTGATTCTGAATAACATTGTTATGCTAGGAATATTGTTACTCTGTGTGGTTTTTATTCTTAAATGAAAGTATTGTGTGTATTGAATATCCACTATGATTGATGAAGTTATAACAATCTGTTTATTGTGATGAATATATTGCAGACCCCAAATAACTATTGCTACTGCAATAGTATTTTGTCACCGATTCTACCTTCATCAATCTCATGCAAAGAATGATAGAAGGGTCAGTGAATCTTCTTTACTACACTTTAATTTTGTTGTTACCTGTGTATTATAAAATATCTTGAGATTGCATTAGAAAATGAAGTAGGTGCCAATGATACTTTTAATGAGCTGCATCATTTTTGGTGATTTTATTCCCTTCATTGGACTTATCATTTATTATGCAGCTTTGAACTATCCTGTACTTGGCTTGCCAGTGTTCCTGAGGTGTATTCTAATGCATTCTTAAATTTCAATAATTGTTTGAATAAATCTTTCTCCGTGTTTATTCCTTTTCATCATAATTAGATTATCTGAAAAACATTCTATTTGGCACCTGGTTTTCAATAGTTATATCATTCTTGCAGACTATAGCTACAGCGTGTATGTTTCTTGCGGGGAAGGTTGAAGAGACTCCACGTCCACTGAGGGAAGTTATCCAAAAATCTTATGAAATCATTAACAATAAGGATCCTAAAGCAGCTCAGAAGATCAAGCAGAAGGTAAGGTTTCCTCCTTGGTGATGTATTGCAAGATATTTTTCTACTGTCCTTGATTTCAATTTCAAGTTTCAACGATACTAATTTTTTGGCCAAAAAGAAGGCATAAAACTGATTTTTTAGAAACCTACAAGTACTGTTAGAGGTAATAATAATAGTGGCATGTCTGCCCTAAAGAAGTTACATGGTTGAACCAATATGAACATACCCTGCCTCTAATCTTGGTATGGAATGGAGCACTATCTTGTTGAAGCATCCTTAAGGTGTAAGAGAGTTGGTGCATCTTGATGCCACTGATTTGAGCCAACAAAATCAGTTGTCTCTAAATTGTCATGATAATTAGGATTAATTTCTTCTCCAGATATCCCAACAGTGTCCAATGACTAATTTATGACCCATCTTTCAAATTAGCTCTACTGATCACATGTTGGTCACTGATGTCAGTTGTATGTGCCATTGATTCCTGTGCTGTTGTTTGGCATCTTTCTCATGCTTTTCTAGAAATAGTAGACGGATTGATCCAGATCCAGTTATATCTTGCTTCCGTTTTGTCTTGTCCTCTCTCTTATTATTGTTCAAACTTTCCAAGGCTTGTTTTGTTCATTTGTTTGTCTCTACATCACAGGAGGTGTACAATCAACAGAAAGAATTAATTTTACTTGGAGAGAGGATTGTTCTCACAACTCTTGGTTTTGATATAAATGTGCAACATCCATATAAACCCCTTGTTGTGGCAATAAAACAATTTAAGGTCGCTCAGAATTCTCTTGCACAAGTTGCATGGAATTTCATCAATGATGGGTATGATAGGTTTTCTGCATTATGCAGGCTTTCCTTTTGTAGTGTCTTTTCATGGCCTCCTCTTGATTGGGTAATATGGTATGCAGACTGCGGACATCTCTTTGCTTGCAGTTTAAACCCCACCACATTGCTGCTGGTGCCATTTTCCTTGCTGCAAAGTTTCTGAAAGTAAAGCTTCCATCTGATGCGAACAGGGTCTGGTGGCAGGAGCTTGATATTACCCCACGCCAGTTGGAAGGTTAGTCCCATCCCTACCTTTCTATTGTTGGTGTATTGACACGAAACAATGGTAGTTTCTTCTTTTTTAGTAGAATCAAAGCGGCATATAATAGTCACACTCCTGTAAGTCATGTCATAATGTCCGGCCTTGTGAACAAGTAGATTACCAGTTTTGATTGAGGGCACATGTTCTGTACAGAAGTTAGCAGTCAAATGTTGGAACTATATGAACAAGCTAGTGACGTTCAAGGAAGTTCAGGTGGCATGACTGTGAATCCACCATTAAAAGCTCCTAAAAACAAAGAGCATGCTGTATCTGCCAGATTTGAAACCTCAAAAGAATCCTTCTTTAATCATCATCAATTTTCTGCTGACGATGACACTGCCAGTGAAAGTAACGAGCATGGAAGCTCAGGAATGGAAAGTGCCCTTATTAACATATCATATAGTGGGTCTGTAAATGATCAACAGGCTGAACCAGAGACGTCTCATCAGATGGGGGAAGCTGAAAGCAAAATGAGATCTGGGTCCACTGGATTTGTTGAAATAAATACAAGTAAATCTAAAGATCTTGGGGAGCTGAAAGATAAGTATATTGAACAAGGTGATCAATCCTCTTCTCAACTGGAAGATGGTATTGAACTGGCTGCTGAGAGTGAGAAATACAGTGGGGTTAAGAGGCAGAGCTGGTCACTGCCAGAAAGACAAGAATTTAAGAACTTGCACGATAGAAAACTACAAGAAGATGCTGGAGATGAAAAAAGTGAAGAAATGAAGAGGCAGTCATCGTACAAACCAGATACAGATAATGTGGAAGAAGGGGAATCACCAATACCTGATGATGCTGGCCATCATTATCAGTCACCAGAGTTTAGCAAATCATGTTCAATGGGCCAATCGTCCACCTGACAAACTGCCACCGGGGAACTAGCATGATTATGGACCAGGATCTCACTGTTAAGATCAATTTTTATTAGATTGGAACAGCATGGACCCAGTGGTTACATGTAGAGGGATCATAGTAGACGTGCCAGAAAATCATGGTTGAGGTGAAACTCTTGCTTGAGGACGTACTTGATTCTCGGGATATAATAGGTAAAAATATTTATAAAAATAAGCATATTTTCTTGTGCGAATAACTTACCTGGAAAGAGACTTTTCATGAGGAGAAGAAGGGTGAAATAGTCTCTCAAGAGTAGCGATACAAAAGCAATAGGCAGGCATGAATAATCTTTTAGCGAAATGTAATAATGCATGGTCATATGAAAGTTGTCCAAAAGGATGTTGTATTTTTATTTGGTGCATCTGAGTATGACCTATGTAGCAATAACTAGAATTCCTTTCCAATCTTTTTCTCCCCTCCAAGTCCCTTCTTGTTTAGTGCATCTAAGAGATTCATATTCCATATTCCAAATTGGACGTTTTGATCTTAAGGTGGGTAGTAGAGAGTTTAAGAAAGGAAAACGAGTGGGCTATCTTATCCTTTGGTTAATGGATTTAACCAAAGAGTTCCATGCTAATCTATCAGTTACATTTTCTTGCATGTTCAAGCTAACCCTTCAAAAGGGCTAACCCTCTAACTCGAGTATGTATGTTATTAAATATTAACTAGATTGTCCACCTATTTATATTTTAAATTATTAAACTTGCCCCAAACCTTAAGAAAATACCTGTTTTTAATCACAGCCAATAATACACTTAAACCGACATTAAGGGTATGTTAAGGATGCAATATTTTTGCATTTCCCTCCTCCCTTTATTTGGATAACTTAAAATGATTTAAGGAAATTAAATAAATAAATGAAAGATTAAAGAAAGGAAGATTCTTCCCTAACCTCCCTTAAACCTTGTTAGTAATTAAATAAAGTTTTTTTCCCTCTTTATTATTTTTCTTAAACCAAACAAATTCTAAAAGTTCTTAAAAAAAAAAAAAAAGGAGTTTGGGGCAAAGGATAACCTTTTGCCTCTTAATTTATTAAAAAAGGAATTTATAATCGCTAAAAATCTTTCTTTAAGAGTTGAAACTAATACCTCCCTCATATTTGTTGTTCAGAACCAATACACTTTCACCAAAAATTAACTCTGGATTAGAAGTTATTATGAATCTGATGTACTTAAAAAAAAAAAAGTGACGAAAGAGGAAATTTGAAACAGAAATATTTTGAAACTACAACCAAGATCACAAACTGAATTGCATTCTAAAAGATATTTTTGGGTCTGTAAAACAGATTCCAGGCTAACAGTAGCATTTGATCAAGCCCTCATGCTCCTTGGAACTTCATCTCTTTCTGTCACCTCGGTGCCTTGCATCTTGCTCCCGGTCATAATCACCTCGGTGCCTTGTATCTAGCTCACGATCATAATCTCGGTGCCTTCTACCTCGATCACGGTCATCTTCACGTTCTACCTGTCTATGCTTGTGTGATCGATCTTCCCTCCTGTCTTTATAACCGTGTTCAACAGCACCACTTTTCCTATATGTCTCGTTCTTTTCATCCCGTCTCTCACTCCTATAATCTCTCTCACCCCTACTATCCCTTTGGATATCATCATTATCACTTCTCTTCCTGTAATCTCCCTCATCTTTCTTGTCTGCATTACCTTCTTTTCTTCTCTTGTAATCTCCATCTCTCCTGTCTGCATGGTTGTAATGATCTCCGCTTCTTCTGAGATCCCCATGATCCCTCCTGTCTCCACCAGCAGTATCTCCACTTTTCTTTCTGTAGTTTGGCTCATCTCTTTCTCTTTGTCTTTCCACCTGCCTTTCTCCATTATTCCGTTCTTTAAGATAGCTTTCATCTCTTCTAGCACTAGGCCGATTCCCATCTTCTCTGTATTCTGAACCTCGGTCTCTCTGCCTGTGCCGGTTAGTTAATTCTTTCTTCTCTTCATCCCTATCTCTTAAGTCATCAGAACCACGCCCACTCATTTTGTGTCTACCCTCACGTTCATCATGATCATGTTGACGCTGCCTCTTTTCTCGCCTTGGACTATCAGGAGTGTCTTCATCAAATACCATCTCATACCTACAAGAGTCCCAAGAATGTCAGAAAAAGAACAAGGAGACAAGTGGTGAAGCAAGAGATAGGATGGGAATAGAGCGAGAAAGGGACATCCACAATAACACATAATTACAACAAACCTTGAGTTACTGTCTCCACCATGCTGTGTGTTATCATCCTTTAAGATGTATTTTGAAGACTGCAATTTGCCTGGACCCTCAGTACAATCCCTGGCAACGTGATCAAGGGCACCACATTTGAAGCAACCCCTACCTACAGCAGTGATTTAAAATCAAAATGTATTAGTTTCAGGTAATCTAGAAAAAGCCTTAGGAAAAGGCATATTATATTTAGACACACATGAAGATAAGAAGCCATAAACAATTTTACTTTCTTATAATGCCTTAAGCAGTGATCTTTTTTGCTTTTTAGACACTAAAAAAAATTTAGAAGTTAATAACTCACAAGTTTCCTATTAATTTAGCTTCCCACCACAGAATCAATATAATTCAGACCTATAAGAAAAGAGTGGTTTGCCATTGGACCTAATTCAAGAAGTCCCCAGTCCACTTATCTTCAAGTGCCCAACATTATGTAGATGCATCTCATTTAAGCATTCATTTCTTTCACCTTTTCAGGTTATGTGCAATTTACTGCATCAAAAATTTGACCACCTAAGTTCTTTAGAGTCTTCAATAATCTCAAATCTCAAGAGTCAACCAACTCCCAAGACATTAATGCTGCTTGAGCAGCAGCAAAAATTAGCTACAGGTTTGCTAGTTAATTGGGTGGTAGACAGTAGGCTCATCTTGCAATAAACCAAACTAAAGGTGTCCATATTTTCAAGGGGAAAAAGGAAAAGATGTGCATATTGCCTATTTTTTGTTATTCCCTATCAAACAATTATACGCATGTAAAAGTACATAATAAATGCCATCAACACTTATCGGCAGCTAAGTTATTTTGTGACAAGTCTGCAGCTAAGTTAGTAAGACATCGTGGGAGGTTATCACATCCTTCCAAATATTATGCATGAAAATTATAAAAAAGAAACAAAATATCATTAACACCTAAAAAGGTTTTGTTCCATGCCTCCACTGAGGCTTTAACCCTTACCTTTGCCCGTTTGGAAATCCTTGCGCCTGTACTGGGACCAAAGTTTTGCAACACTTTGACTAAAATCCACATGTATCCTTCTATCATCAATCAAGACATTATCCATCTGCCATGACAAAACCATGAAATCAGATCAAGAAAATTAGCAAAATTCCACAACAAGAAAAGAAAAAAAAAATTGTTAAAAGATGCATAAATATTTTATTGGAAAAATAGTAATGTTTACTTTTTATTTTGTGCAATTTTTTCAGAATGCGTAACATTGTTTTCCTTTTGAGGAAAAGAAACCTAGTCAAAATTTATCCAAAAAGCCTATGCATATAAAATTACCATACCATATGGTTTGTATACAAAGCCACCACAGAATGGATATTTAATAGAGCATTTTGTGCCAGGTATATTACAAGATTATATAATAAAGAAGACAGAGAACACAAAGTCAAGCAAAAAACTTAAGAATACAGATTTTCTCTTTAATGCCAGGTTGAAGGCGCCAACTCATGCAAATTTTCTATGACTACAAAAACAGCAGAGAATCACACTTATAATTGACTACCTTGTGGACATAAGACTCCGCAACATGAGAATTGCAACTCTATTTACAATTAGATGAATGAGCATTTTGAGGAAGACATGATCCAAAATATTCTTGGATATAAGGGCTAGGAAGTCATTTATTACTCTCTCATGATGGTGAGATGAAAAATAACTGCCTAACTAGAAAATGTCCAAGTTGGCTATTAAAATCCTCCCACTAATACACCAAAAATCTCAACCTAAAAGCTTAAATCTAATAGATAAGATTCTAACTTAAATATTTAAATTTCTTCCAGACTTGCAAGCTGAACATGTTTGTCAATATACTAACCACATGCACACCCCTGCAAACTGAATTTAATAGCAAGAACATAGGCACAAGGATTTGAACTCTAGACTGCTAGATCAACATTTCTACACACTTGCATATGTATCATTTGATAAAAGAAGTATGTCTTGTCATTCAATACCCAAGAAGTAAAACTCGTGCATCATGTTTGGTTGAAAGAATACCTATTCCTCGTCAAACTCAAACTATAAAAATAAGGCAAAATTGAGAAAGATACTTGACAAGCTAGAAATAGATAAACCTAAAGATTGATCATTTTCTACAAAATTACAGGATGAGTAATGAAAAGGTATTATCATTGCTCACCCTAAGAATGACTATTACTTGCTTATTCCCTAATCTCAAAGAAAATTATCAAATCTTAAAGCTTACCTATTCCGAACTTGTCAACTAAGTTTCATAATTTTGCCTTGTATTTATGGTTTGAACAAGGAATAGTCATTCTCCAACCAAACAAGTCCACACTGTTAGAGAAAAGAGAAGAAAAAGAGTAAAGATGAAGGTTACCTTGAAATAGGCTTGTTCACATGCCTCTCTGGTCTCAAATTCTAAAATCAAGAAATAACACAATAATGACTATGTAAATCAACTAAGAAAAAAAAATGTAAATGATACTTATCGAATATAACTGATATCAAATATAATAAAAGTATATTAAATATTAAGGTCAGTCAAAAGAATCACTGAATCATTAACCCACTAATTCACAATTTCAACTATATTACAAGTCAAATTTGAATTGAATATAGGTTAAGGACCTAAAAAATGCATGCTACCGCCTTCTGTTGTTAAAAAAATAAAAAATATAAAGAAGGTAATAAAATAGGTTAAAAAGGAAAGAAACGAGGAAATTTTGAGAAATAAAAGGAAAATATAGAACATAATTTATTTTTCTCTTCTTTTCTTAAGTAAGTTTTAAAAATTTTCTGGGCAATTAGAACCTAGCACACATTTTTATAAAAATTGGGTTTCAAAAGCTCAATTTTAAAGAACTTGAGCACTTAAAAACATAACTTATGAGCAGAGGTGAAATCATATTTATGATGTATGTTTAAAGTTACACCATGAGAAAAACCATAATTAGAGGGTAGGGTGTTTTGAGGTCTATAAAACAATTCCACACCTTATTCATGGAATTAAAAGTAAGCCACAAAACAGAGGCAATATCACTGGGAAATGGGGAAAAAAAACCTCAAACATGACATCCTTTATGTTGCAAATAACTGAATAAGGAACATTTTAGCATAATGTTGAAATTCAACTTACCTATGAAAGCATAGCATAAACTGTCCCCAGTCTTGTAATCACGGATTATCTCAGCCCTATAATTATTTATTTACAATGACAATAACATTTACAAATCTCTAAGGCACCATAATCCAAAATTTAACAAATGGTATCACTTACGAGATCACAGTTCCAAAACGTGAAAAGATAGTATGCAAGTCCTCATCCTGGAGAATTATGTGAGCAATTAAACATTGTTAAGATGACAGACAGTAAAAGTTATTTGTTTGGTTGCTTTGGTATCAATGTTGCATCTTCAAGGAAAAATGGACAGAAAAAAGCAAGCACATACTTCAGTGACTGGATTAAGTTTACAAACAAAAAGCACATTATCAGGAGGCTTTATTTCAGCATCAGGAATGTCTCCAATCTGGAATACAGACAAGACAATAACTTAAGACAAAGTCAATTCAAACAGAAAATAACATGATCATTGCATGTGTATGAAATTCTTACACTTTCAAGTACAACTGCACTAGAATGTGCATCTTTTGATCTAAGAACTTCCTCAAGCTGTGCAGGAGTTAATTGCTCATCCATGGGAACCCAATCATCTTCAAGCCGAACCTCATCCTCAACCTATTTAGAGTGTTGGAGGCCAAAAAAGAAAAATAAAATCCAGTTACAATGTTAAGAAAAAAATTTTGACTGAACAGATGATACTTTCCAAAAGCAATATTGTATCAGTTATCTGAATAAATTACAGATCTACCTTGAAATTTAGCCAAATTTACTCTTTTCTAACACCTAACATACTTTCACTCCATCTTGTATTAGTCATTTTTTACACCAATATCAGTTTATAATCTAATCACACTTTTTCTCAATTGATTAATATGCAAATCTAAAATGTATAAAACAAGTTTAACTTTAATTCTGCAACTGTCTATTACCACTATACAAGAAGCATCAAAATCCATCCAATAATCCATATGGTGAGTTGCCAGATTGAAATTGCTAACCTGTATAACTAAGCATTCTATTCTATCTGACGCATTGAATACTCCCTTACCATATAATAGTACAAACTAATGATTTCAAGTGGTAAACAAATCACCTATTCTCCATTAAACGTGAACCTTCTCAAGATAGACTACATTAATAGCTTAACACAATAACCATTACCTCATCTTTAGGTTTTCCTTCTGGGGAAGCTTCAGGAATCAACTCAGCTAACTGAGAAGGATCATCAAAAGGATCCTCTAATATGTATGTGTGCCTGATGCTGTTCAACATATGATCAGAAGGATTAATAAATTAATGATCCTCTAATAAATTCATCTTAATTAAAATAACAACAAGCCAAGTACTCTACACATTTTTTATGTACAGAAAAAGAAACTTAAACCAACCGGATATTTTTATATGGTCTATTCTTCTCGTCAACAAAAGCTTCATTTATCCTAGTCAAAGTTTCAAGCCCTTCAGCAACCTCCCCAAAAACCTGCAATGATGGGCAATTGAGCATTTTCCAATGAAATTGTAAAATCTTATTGTATTAACCCAGAGAGAAGCAATTAAGTTGTGTTTATCCATTTTCAGTTTCTAAATCATCATTGAATAAAAATTCTTTTTTATATGTTTTCTTGAAAGTTAAAACATATTAATTATCTGTGGAAAGTGACTGTAAAAAAAAAAAAAAGTCGGAGGGATTAAGATACTCACTGTGTGCTTCCCATCAAGGTAGTCTAGATCATTCCGAAGTGTGAAATAGAACTGAAAATTATGAATTTTCATTTCATGAGCACATAAATATTATTAGAATGCCTTTCCTGGCATGCATAGCAGTAGTTTATGACTCATATTGTTAGAGTCTAATTATTGATAGAAAATGAACTACCTTCTGCAACAACATAAAGCAGGAAAACAATTTGGATACATTCAATCAACCAAAAGAATCCCCTACCTGGGAAGCATTAAGATTCTCTCCAGCACTAGCCATTGCAACAGTGCCCGTCTTAGAATGCTTTAAATCATGATGAATCTCATCACTGAAAAATCGAGCTTGATCACCATAGAGAAACCTGAAAAAAAAAAAAAAAAGTTTGGACTCATTACATCACATTAAAAATACCTCAAAAAGATGGACAGTAAAAAAGAACTTATGGAATAAACTATTCTAGGCATGAACAATCAAAATCAAGATTGGGAAATAAACAAAACTAGTCATGGGTACATCCTATGTTTCTTACTTGTACACTGAATCACCACCGGACCCAGTTCCACTCGGGTCCCCAGTCTGGGCAGTGAAATCCTTCTGAACCGTGTGAAAGAGGCAGCCATTATAATACTTAATCCTGCAACAAAAACGAGGAGGAAAGAATAAGAAGAAGCAGGATGTAATCATAAGGATTGAAACCCAGGATTAATTCAGTCATGAAACTCGAAAAAACTCAAGAAACAGGCCATGGTTGATATAGGGAAACGATCATAAGGCCAAGAACCGGTGAATCTGTACAAACCCAGAAACGGATTCAACCAAAATCGCTCTAGAAGCTACCACAATCATCCAAAAAATAAACTCAGTACCCTATCATCAAAAAGCTTAAGAATTTAAGATGAAATTTAGAAGAATCAAGGATACAAACACTCACTTGCAGAGCTTCAAAAAATTCTTGCAGGTCAATGGACACTTGTCCGTATACAAATCCACGACTATGTCCCCTAAACTCGTCACCACAAGGACTGACATTTCCTTTTTCCCCTGCAGAACTTCAGGAGAGAGCTAAGAAGAGAAATAAAGCACCTAAGAAGGAGAAAGCGTTTTCGGGATGAATATGAATTGTTTTGGATATGGACTGGGTAGTGGGTAGTCGGGTTATGTTACCGGTTTCACCCGATCCATCTATTTGACGGCAGATCAGAGGATTTTTTAAAAAAATTTTATTGAGTTTCTGATTTTTAATAAATAATGTCATAAACTTGCCAATTTAACCAATTTTAACCATTTTTCTTATGGCATATTTAACATCCGTACACACTTTATTTGTATGAATAAGTTTAATACTTATCATGTAGATAATTACATGTTAATATTTTACTTTTGCAAGTGATGTACAAATAGACATTAAGTTTGATGTAAATGAGAGGGATTAAATTGTCTAAATCGCCAAGTTTAGGGTTTTTTTTGCTTCATTAAAAATTTAAGAACTTAATTGAGAATTTAAGATAAATTTAGGGGTTTATTGTAATATTTTGCCATTTAAAAAAAATTATTGGGCAAATGTCAAAATTATTGAACTTTATTGCAATTCTCATTAAGTACCTATGATTTTATGATTTTAAATAACATTGTCAATGTAGGAATCCATATATTATAATGAAATTTAATTATTATAAATGACTTTAAAAAAAAATTTGATTGTTGTGAAGGTTTTTCAAGTTAATTTTTGTGTATCTCAAGATTAATGTAATTTCAAATAATCTTAACTTCTTAAGGACTCAATCTCTACATCTGGTGTATTTAAGACAATTAATTTTTTTAAATATTAGTCTCAAATTTTAAATTCTAAACTTGATTTACAAGATGGTGTTCACTTACTAGTAGATTCAACTTTTGGGTTTTTTTTTTTTTTTTTTTTTT
>BPVZ01000120.1:80262-93083 GCA_020521535.1 Rubroshorea leprosula
AATGACAAAACAAACAACCCATTAGTGCTACTCTAGTTGAAACCTACTACTATAGCCACGGAATCTAACACATGGCTTGTAAGATTTTGCTATCAAATTCAAGTACAAACAAATATACTTCGAAAGATATTTTGATTTCTTTGACACTAACCCCACCACTTGGTTTTTCTTCCCAGCATACCCCCTTCTTCTACTGGGAAATTTGTTTGTCGTTTTGTTGCTATGTATGGAATTGGGGTAGCTGTTCCACGAGCGCAAGGGCCATACGCATTTTGTAGTAGATTGAGATTCCTCAGAGGGTTGCTTTATGACAAGACTAGGGTTTTGCATTAGAAGTAAGAGGAACATGTTCTGTTGATCAATGGAAGGTAAGAAAGGTTCTCCCCGTTGATCTTCATGTGCTTTAAAATTAAAAGCTTTCTAATCATCAGGTAAATTCTAGCCGTAATTCTCTCAATGTCTTCTTCTTTTAAATTTATAAGATCAAAATTGATCCACCGTGTAGCTCAGATATTTGACTTTTTTCTTTCTCATCTCAAAGCATTGGGTTCGAGTCACTTTCTCCAAGTGGTAAGCTTATAAAGAAAAAGAAAAAGAAAAGAAAAGAAAATTACCGAACTTGTATGAGCATAGGCTTCCAAGTCTTCCCAATATACCTTAATTAGCAACTAAATTAGCAAAGACATGCCCTCAAGCGGTGTCTAAGAGAATGAAATTTTGAATTAAGAATTTTGAGTTTGAATAGTATAATGAAATTCAAAAAATAAAAGAAATTATGTTTTATTGTATAATTTATTATTTAATAAAAAAATAATTACTTGTAATGAAAGGCTAATTAATCCCAAAATAATCATGAGAACTAATTTAATAAGTAGATGTCATTTTCACCATGGATGAAAGATATGCATCTAGGTAAAGAAGCATCTGCAACCATAACGATGATGATCACCTCCATCGAGACATTTTTTTTTGTTTTGGCCGAACCACCAACACTTATCTCGCCCTTTCCAATAAAAGAGAGACCATTTGATAGCCCTTTGCCATAAATAAAAAATATTGATGCACTTTTGCTGAGACCTGAGAGCGTCAAAGTTACTTGGATTGAAAAGCCATCTCATGTTTTATTCCTTTTTTCAAGCTTTATGGGAAGCTTTCTTCTGAATTTGAGGGGTATCTGGTTCAACATTTTTCAGAAAAAAAAAAAAGGGTACCTTGTTATCTTATGAAAAGATATTCCAAGCTTTCCTTATACTTCCCACTAAACCCCATATCAATCGAAGAGCCGACCTAGTGGTCCAACAGCATTCTTTTTTTTTTTTTGGGTAGTTAGAGTTAAGTCCAGAGATTAAAGAGGATTCCTTAACTTGAAATTTGAAAATGCTTTATTTCAGAAACTACAAATTTGTAGCTTCAATTTCTTACTAGCTAGCTAGAAACAATAAACCAATTTCTAGAATACTCTAACTACTGCTTCTACTTCAGAAAAGTCATTCCGACTTATTCAAAAGGAGAATTGTCAATTGAGTCAAGGGGCAGTATAGGGAATGCCTCTGCAAATTTTATCTTTGGCTAATTTCATGACAATGGGAACTGGGAAGAGGAAAAAAAAGGGGGAAATAGATAAAGAGACTGGAAGAAAGTTGCAACTGGTACCTAGTATCAGGTGCTTTGTGATTACCCACCCATATCCCATCATCCATCTTAACAGACAGCCAGCCAGCCTAATGGGCATAATTCCCACTTGTGTCGATCAGGGTATCCTCAAGTGAATAATTTTCTTGTAAACTTATCTGGGTGCATGACAGAAACAACCATATCAAAGCTAATCTAGGTAGGAGCCAAGAAATTAGGGCACAGAGAGCATCAAGGGTCAAATTTATTAATCGAGAAAGTGCTTGATAGAAGAGACTATTCTCCTCGTATGGAACACACGAATATAAACAAAAATCGCATACAAAACTTTGGCCAGGTTGCTATCAACTAATTTTAAAACCTTAATTCCAAAATCAAGGTTAAGTATTCAACCCTCTGTAATAACTAATTACACTAACATCCTCATGTACCTAAAAAGGAAAAAGAACCAATCCATCTAAAAGCTTAATTCTCATGAATGCAAAATGAAGAATAGATTCAATCTTTTGAATAAATGCATTCACACAGACAAAATAGCTGTAGCATTTATCTAACCAATAAAAAATAGGTAATTAGAATTTTATGCTAGAAGACATGAAGAGGGAGAAAGATAATTTCCAGGTTAAACTTAGGCCTATTTTAAGTTAATTTTGTAATCAGCTGCAGGTACTTCATCTTGTGCCTCTTTTGAGTTAATAATGTCCAAGGATGTTTGGGTCATACAAGTTGAACAAACTTAGATCTATAACTCCTGAAAAAACAAAAAAGAAAAGTCCTGGTTTCCAATCATATACATTTCTCCATGGTTGTCTCTATTTTCTACCCTTGAGGTATATAATCCAACAATATCATGTTGGTGCATGTTGCCCAGAAGTGAATCTAAGCTGATCTTTTGAGCATAAGATCACTACAGAACCTTTTACTTTTTCTCTTCATTTTACTACTTTTGAAAGTATTCCTGTTCTATAGTACACTCCTTTTGTTTCTCTTACTAACCTGAGAGATTCTTGTTCAAAGATTTGTCATGCTTTTCATCTACATTGTTCACTTCACTTGCATGCAATCAGGTTGCCTTGCCTCCCTGTCTTAACGAGAAAGATATATGTTGAAGCAGAAACAATTAAACAGAAGAAGAGCTAATTCATGATATGAGACTTTATTTACTTTAAGCAGCATATAGAAAAAGGATTAGGCAAAAACAAGAACAGACCAAAGAATCCTGCTTCGATTTGTATGGTAGAATATAAAATTGCAAATAAAAGCATGCCAGATGGTTTCCCACTCTTGCAAAACAAAGTGCATATAATGTCATCCTTTAAAAGAAAATAAAACCCCGAATTAGCTGCACCTGTAAACATTCAATTTTATGATCCAAACATAGTGTTTACGCAAGCTAAAAAATTTAGGCACAAGAAGCAAAATACATACTGCATTCAGGGAAATTCCATGAATTGGAAGACAACATGAAATAGGTGCACCTTTACATGTAAAGTTGAAACCAAAATCTTGGGAGGATAATGTCAATCAGTACTCTTTAAAAGCTGATGGGGAAAATCAGGGTTATTTATTTACACAGCAAATCTCCACAAATCAAAGACAACGAAGCCTAAATCTCTCTACTCTAATTTGCTGCAATAAGTTTATCTCGATTACACTTTCACAAATCATCTGATAAGGAGAAACCCATCAGCTCAAAGCAACCAGGGAGAAGTTTGAGCTACAACCTGTGAAATAATGTGCTTATCAATTTCCATTGAATTTATATCAAAAGACAAATAACAGTTGACAGGACCCCAGTTCAGTTATAAAACAGGGTATTCAATCTTGGTACTCCTCCCTTGAAAATGCAATTTTCATTTATCAAATTCTTCGCAGCAAAAACTAAGTTATTTCATATTTTATATCTAGAATAATGAATGGTTCTCACTAGAGCAAGGCAATGGGTGAAGAGCAGTCACTTTTGGTCTTTTCCCAAGTCAAATCATCAAGGAGAAGAACTAGCTCCCCGGAATCCACTCGGGCCTACTCATTAAGGCCCATAGTGGCAATATACTTAAAAGCCCAGGCCATTTACGTTATGATAATTTTCATTCTCCAGGTACAAATTGTGTTAGCATGTATTATCCTCTGTCCCAAAACTAGCAGAGTTTATCATCAATGAAATTCTCAGGAATGAATAGGATTCTAGAATATAGCAATTAAGATTGCTAGGCCACCATGTACAGAGAACAAGCATCCTATCATTTGCACACATTTCTACAAGCATGCAACAGGTTCTGACTAGGTGTAGGCAAGCATACCAAAAACTCAAAATCATCTCGAGGATAGATAATTAACAATCTAGTGAGTGTTGCGATTTAGCAGTCCTTGAAAAGATAGGTATAAATCTTTGTTGTCTATCCCAAATATCTCTTCTGCCTTCCTCAAAGTCTCCTGAAAAGAAATACATATAAACCATTAAACTGGCTCCATAAACAACTGTAGTGCACTAGTGAAGCCAAGTAACAAAACAATATCCAGTAAATTCAGCAACTTATCACCTCTCTTGTTTGCTTTTGTGCATTTAGTTCCTTGATGTTAGCCAGAAAAGCACTGAACTGCTCATATGATAGGCGACTCCTAGATGAACAATACTTTTCAGATCAGTTTCTGAAGTGCAAGTCACTCTTTCCAAACATTATAAGTTAAATTGATTATGCATCTAACTCAAACAGAATTCACCTGGCCTGACGAAAAAATTCCTTCCCATCAATTCGAGGAGTCCGTGCTAAACAAGTTGTAGCATAAAAAGGAAAAAGTCAGAATGAAAGGAAAATAAAAATTCAAGGTAAACAATAAAGCAGCACACTAGCTGCATGACAACCATTACTAAATAATAGTGCAAGTGTGCAACACTAAGCAGAATAGCAGTTAAGTCTTATACCTGGCAGAGAATGTCCACGAGGAGGAGAGTTTGCTGCCGATGACTGCTGACTTGAAGGATACCATGAAGGGAGTGAAGCCCGCACTCCATAATGGAACTTTGAGGGAGATGTTGCACCAGAGGTTTTCTGAGGAGACCCAGCTGCAGAATAACCTTTGGGGGACCCAGTTGTGGAAATAATTTTTGGAGTTCCAGTGGGAGTGAGCCGTGGTGTGATATATGGAGTCAAAGAAAATCTTTGTACAGCATGTTTTGACTCTGCTGACAAAACTACCAGCTTAAAATGCATGTAATAAAAAAGCATCTAACAAACTTGCTTATTTTCTAATGAATACCAACTCTGAGGCCAGAATCTAGAATTTGTTACAGTATATAACATAAAAGAAAATCCATGCCATCTCTGATCATATCACCTAGGTTTCAATTCAGTAAACAGTTTTATTTATCAATAGGCCAATGCTTCTACCTTCCTTTCTCTTTTCTATGATAACTGCTGATTATTGTTGTTTGTTTGTTTAAAAGTTGTTCAAACTGCTCTATTAAATGGTTTCTTAGATGTTCATTAGTTAATCTGATTCCTTATTTCGCCACATACAAAAGAGTTTTGTTTGCAATGTTTTTCTTTGGAATATGAGGAGCACAAAGGATCTTCATACTTTTGATAAGCTTTTTCCTCACAAAATGACAGTAGAAAAGAATAACAAAATTAATGAGCAAAAGATATTTAAAGAAAACACAACCTGCATATGTTACTTTGTAATAGACTAACAAATATATGTCCAACCTATGTTGCTCAAAGTAACAGACAGGAAAGAAACAAAAGAAATTCGTCCAATTACCTTCATCAGTTGTGCTTCCTATGTCTGTGGAGCCATTGGAAGAATGTAAGGTGTAGCCACTCTTTCCATCATCTATGTGGTAGTATGCAGAGTATTAATCAACAAAATTGTCACCAAAAAACAAGAAATTGATTGGGCAAACACAGAAAGGTGCAAAACTATTCAACTCCATGAATAAACAGAACATAATAGGTGTGTATGTGTGAGTCTATACACAAAACCATATATTGAAAAAGCGGGGTTAAGGGAAGGGGAAAGCTATTCCCTATTGTATAGCCCATCTAATGCACCAAAAAAAAAAAAAAAAGTAGTACCTTTAGGGACTGCCTGATCACAGGTGCCAATATCAACAGTTTCAGCAGGCTGTTTAAAACAGAGAGTGAAAATTTTAGTAACTTTAAATAATACCTAAAAGAAAAAATTTTTAATTATAAAAAGTGAAAACAGGGTGCAAATAAGCATAATAGATTGTTACAGGAAGATGAAAAGAAAAATATCAGTAAGAGAAATGTGAAAGTCTCACAGATGTATTTTCATCATTTAAGGACTGCATGAGTTGTCTCTTAAAAGTCTCCAACTGAAAATTAGTAAAACATGTTAATTAGATATGAACAGATTAAAAACAAAACTGAAATTCAATTAAAACTGGTCATCGAGAAAATTCTTACTGATGTAGGAGACAAGCAGAGGTGAGGAGAGAATTTAGAATCAGAGGCTAAGGTGACAAGAGATAGCAGAATTGGGGATTTTAAGAAGATAACTCAATTCAAGTAACCGTAACACTAACAACCTACCTTAAATAGGAAATGAAAATTCCCACTTTTATCTCAAAAAAAAAGAAGGTGGGGAAACGGAAAACCTATATTTAGACTTTAATTCCTAATCTGACTCTAATAGGAATTTTTATTAAATTCTAGATAAATATAAATATTGCAAACTAGTACTCGAACTACATGACATCTTATCCCATATTATCTCATAAATGCTTTAAAAGTGCAGTCCAACCTATAAATTTATTATTATAATACTCTTAATAAAACTCTTTCCTGTATGATTTCATTAATCCATTTAGTAACAGTACCCGGACTACACTTTCATATACACTATATGAGTCTATGAGATTGGTGTTTATTAGCGTGACGAGTAAAAAGAGTCTCATTCATGATCTAAGTTTTTTTTCAATAACAGTTTATTGAAACAATATAGTTTAAAGTATTTTTCCTTCCTTATTTGCATCACTCACCTTAGACAAATCACGGCTGAGCTTCTTTGCAGTCATTACTAACGAATCTCTTTCCTTTGAAAGCTTCATCTACAGTAGGAAATAAGGCAACAGAAAACATTAGAATCTCAATATCCAAATGCCAAATGTTCACAAAATCATAAAAATTCACCCAAAATAAAAAAATATGATTTCTCATAAAAATTTCTTACTATCATTTGTCAAATCCACTAAATTAATCAAATATAGCGGAAGAAATACCATCATTACCAATAAACCCAACAATCCTTCAGCAAATTGGAAAAAAAAAAAAAACACACACACACACACAAGGAAAATTAAATCCCACAAAATCACCAAGACTCACTAACTACAAAATTCTGAACTCTAACCCACTACTAACTTGACACAATTGCTACGAAACAACCCTCATTTTTTTAGCTATCTCCAAAATCAGCTAAGAATATATTCAGAATCATCCTATCAAATTTCAAGAAAGAAAAAAGGCACATATAAATTAAGCCAAAATGAATAAAAGAAGAAAGGAAAATTGAATTACATTCTCATCGAGAGTAATTTTGTATCTAGCCTCGGACTCCTGGTACGCCTGCTGCAACCTCGAGACTTTCTCCTCCAAATCGTTAATAATCCGATCCTTGTCGTAAACCTTCTGATGCATCTTCCCCATCTCCGCCTCCAAGTTCGACACCCTCGAGGCAATGGCCATGGAAGTGATCTTGCGTGCCAGATCCAGCTGCTCGTACGCGTCCGTCGGAATCACCGCCAGAATCTCATCCGGCAGGCTGAAGTCCACAGTCCCACTCCCACTCTCACTCTGCAGCATATCCAATGGTTCACTGTCTCCTACGAAGGGTGGTTGGATATGGCGCTGGTTAGGTTCTGTGCGAAAGGTTGGGGAGTGGCTTTGGGTTTGAACACAACGGATTTTCAGCGATTAATTAATAAATTATGGAAGATAGCGTGAGTTTTGTCGGACGTGGCCCTCATTTTTGCGGGTATCTGTCCAAAATTGAAAATTTGGTGCGTTCCCTCCAAAAAGAGTAGTTCTCAACATTTCTAGAATCTTGGGCTTTAAAATTCCTTATGAGTTATGACCACAAAAATTCCTTGATTTCGGCTCCGGAAAATTCTATTTTCAAATTTAAATAAAATTACAAGTTATGGGGGTGTTTGTTTCATATGTTAGATATGTTAGAGGATAGTTATTTGATTTTAATTAAATAGTTTAAATTATAATTTATAATTATTATTAATTATTAAATATTAACTATCAATTATCAACTATATTAAAAGTTTAAAACAATCAATTCCAACAACTTCTATATTTTTTTAACTTTTTTATTCTGTTTTTTTCATTTCTTTGGTGTATGGTAGGGGAAGGGGGGTGAAATGTTCCCATCAGAAGAAGATATTATGACAAATTTATAATTTTGTAATTTTTAGTATTTTAATTTTATAAAAAAAATTCTATCGTTTAACAAATGCATATTTGAAAATTCCACATATGCAATTTTTGCTGATGTGGCCTGAAACTTTTAATTACTATACCAGCAGAATTTAAGTGACACATAATGATCCTACCCATTTTTTACACATTTAAAATAATATAAGTTACAAAATTAAAAAGTTTTTCAGGTTCGGCTTTTTTTTTTTTTTTTTTTTTTTTTGTAATTTTGATAAATAATTACATTTGCCAAAAAAACAAAAAGAAGATAAATATGTCTTAATCAAGTCTTGCTGGTTGCTGACGGGTCTGGGTGGCCTAAAAATAAGACTTGTAGGATGAAGCCCAAGATTTGCGCGGCTTTTTCTCGTATTAACACAAGCCCATCCGTGCCTTAAAATGGGCTCCAATCTATCTGCTTCTTCTAGACAAAATTTAAGCTTTATGTTTTGTGATGCAGCCAAAAAGGTAGTCAAAAGTAAAATCTTGCAAGATATCTTCTTGCTGAATTTCCGCTCCCACACAATTAAAAGGTATCTAGTCAAGTAATTGCAAATGTTTTGTACGCCAAAAAAAAAATTGCAAATGTTTTGTACGCCAAAAAAAAATTGCAAATGTTTGAAAATATTTTTTAATAAAATGTGAAATTTCGTTTCCAAAATTCAACTAAGCAATCTTTCCTTACCTTTATGCCTTCATCAATCTCTCATTACAGCGCTTGTTAAGGTGTAAAATGCAATGCCAACAACTTAAGAGGCTTATTAGGGATTTGGATGAAGTAAAGAAATAAAAATATGAACTCAATTAAGTACATATTGTATTTTATTTTTAAGTAACTGTAGCACATGATTTATTGTGTATTAAGAATATTCTCGAATCATTCTAGACTATATAGTCTATATGACAGCAACTTGAACGGAGTAACATTAAAGGAAGTAAAAACCCTTTCTTGGCATTTTCCTTTCCTTTATTTTTAACATGGCATGAGAGCTTTATATTTTATCTACTCGATCAGCTTTGGTTTGGTTAGTGGTATATAGTATTAGGCTTGAAAGATGTGTATTTAAGAAAGACTTCTTCATTGATTTCCAAAAAACAATGCGGTACAATATATACAGAATTACAGAGACTAAATCTAATTTAATTAGGAAACAATATTTGTATAATATATTTACAATTATAATATTGATCTAGAAAATCTGAAACTTCATGGTGGTGATTTTGTATCCTTAATACGCCCTTGCAAGACAGTAGTGCCATTAGCAACTCCGATCTTGGACCTCAAGCTATGGAACAACGAGAAGACAGAGGTTTAGTCAGGCCATCTGCAAGTTGATAATGAGAAGCAATATGGGAAACATGAATCACCCCTTTATCTACCAAATCTCAAACAAAATGTAGATCAATGGCAATGTGCTTCATTCTAGAGTGCATTACATGATTGGAACTGAGATAAGTGGCACCAATGTTGTCACAAAAAATGGCCGGAGATGAAGAACAGGAAATGCCAAGTCACTGAGGACATGGCACACCCAAACCAGCTCAAAAGCAGTAGCAACAAGAGCTTGGTACTAAGCTTCAGTGGAGCTTCGAGCAACAGCTTTCTATTTCGCAACACACCAAGAAATTGGATTCTAACCAAGAAAGACAATATAACCAATTGTACTAACCATCGTACTACGATCACCAACCTAGTTCACATTCGAGTAAGCATGAAGTGATAAAGTAGACTGGGGTCGAAGAAGCAATCCATGAAACAAGGTTCCCTTGAGATAACGCAGAAGCCATTTGGCAGCCTGCTAGTGTACTTCAGTGGGTCTGTGCATGAACTGGGCAAGCTTGTTGACGAAGAAAGACAAATCAGGGCGAGTGAGAGCCAAGTACTGCAAGGAGCCAATAAGCCTCCAATAGTCTGAGCCATCCGAAAGGGCAATACCAGATAAAAGATGCAAGTCTGTGTTAAGAGCAATGGGGGTAGCAACGGGCTTGGCCTTATGCATTTGAAACTTCCGCAACAGATCATTAATGTACTAATGCTGCGAAAGAAAAAGGCCATCACTGGTAGAAACAGCTTCAACATCTAGGAAAAAGCCGAGGGGACCTAAATCCTTGATGGAGAAATGAGCACCCATAGTGTAAATAAGAGAGGAAATCATAGTAAGATCACTGCCAGTGATGAGGTTATCATCCACATAAACAAGAAAGTAAATCCAAGTACAACCCCTATGAAAAATAAATAAAGAAGAATTTGAACGTGAATGGGTAAAGCCCTGAGACAGAATAAATTTCTTGAGCTCTTGAACCAAGCTCGAGGAGCCTGCTTTAACCATAAATAGACTTCCTCAATTTACACACATGAGTTGGAAGATTAAGATCAACAAACCTAGCCGGTTGAGTCATAAACAATGTTTCCTCAAGATTCCCATGCAAAAAACCATTATTAACATCAAGCTGACGAATAGGCCACTTGCGACTCACAGCAATGGATAGCACAATACGAATGGTAGTAGGCTTAATTACCGGACTAAAAATATTAAAATAATCCGAACTCGGACATTGATGAAATCCTTTAGCAACAAGTCGTGCCTTGTAGTGTTCAACACTACCATCCTTAGCTCGTTTAATACGAAATACCCATTTGCAGCCAATAAGATGTTGATGAGGTGTAGAAGGAACAAGTTCCCAAGTACCTTGACGAATGAGAGCACCAAATTCATCAGACATGGACTTCCTCCAATTGAGATATTTAAGAGCTTAAGTCACACACGTAGGTTCACACACAAGAGGATGGTGACAGCTTGATGAAGGACTTTGGGTTTAAATATGTGGTTACGAGGCTGAGTAATCATGGGGTGAATCTAGATGGGTGCAAGGGATAACAAGTGGACAATTGGATAGGAGATATAGATTTTAAGGGCAAGGGGGAAGCTGAAGTAGACTGGTGAGGTTGAGCCACCACTAGGGAGGATGTGAGATGCTCAGGCTGTTGTTGGATGGTCTTGAAAGTAGATGTGGGGCTGGGCTGTGAGCAACATGGGCTAGGTAGGTTGGAGGCAAGCCGAAAGTTAGTGTTTGCTGGACAAGAAGTAGTAGATGGCTGTTGTAGGACAGGTGGTGAGGTAGAGTTTAAGGCAGGAAGTGAGATGATGGTAGAGGAGACAACTTCTTAGACCAAGGAATCATGAAGACCAACGGCAAGAAGAGGAGTAGGCGTTGGCAAGTCACCCAGGTTAGCAAGCAGCAAAGATGAGTGGGCAAGAGATGAATCAGGAGCCTTTGTTTAAAAGGAAAAATATTTTCTTGAAACAGGACATTCCAAGAATAGAAAATTTTTCCATTGTTAAGATCAAGACATTTGTAACTCCTATTTTTAGTAGAGTACCCAACAAATAAATAGGGACGGGAACGAAATTGGAGTTTGTTGGAATTGTAAGGTCAAAGCCATAGAAAACAAAGACAACCAAACACAAGCAGTTTCATGTGATTTGGTTGAAGGTGAATAATTTTTCAAAAGGAGTTTTATTTGAAATCACTGGAGAAGGTAGCCTATTAATGAGGTAAATTGCTGTTTGAAAAGCAAGCGACCAAAATTTAGTTGGGAAAGAAGCATTGTGTAAGAGCGCCAAACCAGTTTCAACCACATGTCAATTACGACGCTCGCTTAAACCATTGAGTTCATGTGTATAAGGAGGTGTGGTAAAATAGGAAATACCATGTGAAGGTAAAAATTGGCGAAGAGCCACAAATTCGCCCCCGCCACCCGTATGTAGATTTTTAATTTTTTTTGTCAAAATGGGTTTCTACTAATTGTTTGAAAATGGGAAATATTTTTAACACATTAGATTTATGTTTGATAGGATAAAGCAAAACATAGCGACTAAAATTATCAACAAATAAGACATAATAATTAAACCCATCAATGGACGAGATTGGGGTAGGACCCCAAACGTCTAAAAATATATGTTTTAGAGGGGATGAACTCATAATAGATGAAGTTGAAAAAGGTAAATTATGGCTTTTGGAATAAGAGCAAGATTCACATGAAGAAAAACTCATTTTATTAGATAATGGAAGATTAAAGGAAGTAACAATATGTTTTAGGGTGTTTGCTGAAGGATGACTTAGGCGTAGATGCCAATTTGCCATGGTAGTACGCTCTCCTAAGAATGCCTGTGGTTGGGGCCTAATTCTTCCTGGAATTTGATAAATCTCATGAACGTTTGGTCTTTGAAGTAGTGTCTTCCTCGTGCAAGAGTCCTTCACCAAAAAATAATTAGCATGAAATTCAACATAAACATTAGCACTCTTGCATAATTGAGATACAAAATTAAATTTCAAGAAGTAGATGGAACACATAAAACATTACAAAAAGGTAAAGAGGAATTAGGAGTGAGAAGTGTGGAATGGCCCATGTGTGTGATTTTCAAACCTATTCCATCACCAATTTGAAGTTCATTAGGACCATTGTATTCATAATGAAGAGCTAGGTTGGCCAAGTCGGTGGTCACATGATTATTTGCTCCAGAATCCAATAAGCAATTATCAAAGAAATTGTTGGATGAGGAGGTAAGGTTGGCCATGGGGCCAAGAGACTGCACTTGAAAATTAGGACAATTGTGGGCAAAATGGCCTACATGCCCACACAGTTGGCAAGTTGACCCAACAGGCCTATTGTTAAACCTTGGGTCTTGTCCACGACAACGATGACTATTGGGCCGATTGGAAGGACCAGAACCTCCC
>BPVZ01000120.1:93183-105542 GCA_020521535.1 Rubroshorea leprosula
AATGAAAACCACTAAGAATTGCTTCTTTGCCCAACTGCTTCTGTTCTTTCCATTTCCATTTTGAACATATAACAAACATATAATGTCTTGGATAATCTCTTCGCAAACCAACATATAACAAAAAAACAAAAAAGTGGAGCTGGGTTCCTCGAACCCAACTCGAACCCAATTATCGAACCCGAGCTGGGTTCGGTGGAACCCAGTTGCTGGGTTCCTCGAACCCAGTTGCTGGGTTCCTCGAACCCAGCTGATTGGGGTTCATCGAACCCAGCAAACTGGGTTCCACCGAACCCAGATCTGCTGGGTTCCACCGAACCCAGCAGACATAGAGGAAGAAGAGGAAGAAAGAAGAGGAAGAAAGAAAAAGAAAAAGAAGAAAGGAAGAAGATGATCAAAAGAGGGGAAGAAGATGGATAAAAAAAGGGAGATGGGTAAATTTGTAAGTTTTTATTTTTTTATTAAGGCAAAATTGGTTGATGAGTTGGTGGTGAGTTAGCACTAACGTGGCTTAAAAAAAAATTCCAAATCAACGTTTTGTAAAATTATTTTTGCTATGTCATAAAAAAAAACTATAAAAAATGCCACATGAGCGAGTTAATGGCCCGAATTAACAGAAGGACTAACGGAGTGCATTTCGTATAGTTAAGGGATCAAAAAAGTGCAAAAAATTGTTGAGGGACCAAAAATATGCAATCACTAAAGTTGAGGGACCAAATTTAGCATTTAACCCAGAGTTAAAACCTCCACTGGAGGAAGAGAGCTTGGTGAGATTAGGACTAGAGGTATAGTGAGCAGTTATCGGTGTGTCAAGCCGGACATCCTCCCGACAAAGACTCTCTTCATGGGCCACCAGACGATCATGAAGATCATCAAAAGATAGGGAAGAATCACAGGTCCGTAGGGAGGCAGCGATTTCACGAAACTCCGGACCAAGTCCATTGAGGATGTACACCGTCAAATCATCATCAGTAAAAAGGTGATCCACAGTTCCTAGTTCATCTGCCACAGTTTTCAAAGATTGAAGAAACTCAGAGACAGGACGACCATCTCATTTCATGGTTTGAAGCCTTTCCTTGAGGGTAATGACTCGCGTACGAGAGCAATTTGCATATAGTTTGGTAAGAGTGTCCCAGGCTTGCTGCGTAGTTGTTGCAGTGGCAATATATGGAGTGATGGTTTCGGACACAGAGGTGATGATGGCATGGCGCAGAAGCTGATCCTAGCGTACCCACAAGTTATAGGTGAGATCGGTGGTAAAGGGGCAGAGGTGGGTACCATCGAGAAAACCATCAAGTTCATAGCCACCAATGAGGGATATGAATTGAGCCCTCCAAGATGACTAGTTGTTAGGTGTGAGCTTTACTGGGAAAGCGACAGAATTGAAGGAGATGGGATTCCAGGTGACGTTGGGTTCAAGGATTGACACGATTGAGTTCTTGGAAGCAGCGGAATTGGGGGTTTCATCACGGTTTGCCATGGGAGTAGAGGAAAGCTCATGAGAGCAAGCAGGCTCTGATACCACTATTAGGCTTGAAAGATGTGTATTTGAGAAAGACTTCTTCATTAATTTCCAAGAAACAATACGATACAATATATACAGAATTACAAAGACTAAATCTAATCTAATTAGGAAACAATATTTGTATAATATATTTACAATTATACTATTGATCTAGAGAATCTGGAACTTCATGGTGGTGATTTTCTATCCTTAATATATAGAATCATCAGGGATTTCCATAGTAGGTTGAGGAATTGATTGTGAGACTGTCACAGGCGTAGTGGAATATATATTGAGAGCAACAATATATGGAAGCATCATCGTCATTAAAGAAAGCAATTTCTATGTATACAGAATGAAGGTTGATGATATATAACTGATACTCTCTCCTAGAATATCTCAAATTCCATTATAGGGTTACTTTTGTTTAGAACATACATATATGGAACAAGCTAGCTATGTAGGTATATATATAAGTATATATATCCCACACTACATGGTTAAAAATATGCACGTGGAGCATTTTTTTTTTGTTCATAGTACATAACAGATGCAAATGGAGCTAGCTAGTAAAACCACAAAGAATCCGCCTCATTGCCCCGATGATCAGGAGAGCTGGAGGAGGCCGGCCGTTGGGAGGAGGCTGCAGTATTGAATTGGTGATTACTCTTAATGTGCAGGGCCTCAGCTTGTGCCATTGCCAACTGGGTTTGGAGGGAGTCAATCTGTTGTTGCAATAACGATATGGCTCCAACACATCCGTACACCGGATCGCGTACCCTGGCATTTGCTTCATACACCATGGAACTCACTGCATCACTACGTTGGTGCTCTGGTAGTTCCTGCAAGTTTCAACAATATAGAGCCTTAGACATGGTTATACTAACCCTTTCAAAAATTATTACTTCAAATACAAAAAGAGAAAAACCATAACATATAATTATATGTAGAATTCTTTTTCTTTTTATTATAGGAAAATTTAAAGATCAAATACGCACACATGTATTCTTATTTGATGTTGCAATGCATGTCATCTTTACATCACACTTACAAAATAATTTAATTTTTTTATTTTAGAAAGTGAGACAATAATTAGCATTTTAGAAGTTTATGTATGCCTGCAGCTATCACATCTCTTGTCCATTTACTGGTCACTGTTTGATGCACCTAGCTCTAGCTATACTTTTGTTAAAGCATATAAAGCTTAACGTTAAAAAAATAAAACACAAAACAAAACAAAAATGATTCAATGTATTGACAACGTCAGTTCATGACAATTTTTTGACAATATTTGTTGATTATGGCATAAATAATTTTTGAAAATTGTTTTGATCACTTGATGAGATGGAGAAATTAATATATATATATGTATATTTATCATATCATCTATTTATTATTAACAAATATTGTCATTAAACACTATTAATAAATTATAATAAGAAATAAAATAAAAACATAAACGATAGTACATCAAGATGCATGTTTACTTTTCTTGTTTACAACCTAAAATTGTATTGAAGATAATAAGGTTAAAAGGCAGTTAGTTGCACAAAAATTTCAAATATGTTTTTTTTTCCTGAACCAAATATGTTATTTGGTACAATATAATGTAAAAAAATTTAAGGTAATTAGAATAATAAAAAAAGAAGTATTTTTCAGATTAAATTATATTGAACTAAAAATCACTAATTACTAAATGAAACATCTTTTGATCAAAGAGAGAAGTTCCTCTTTTAATAACTGATATGTGCAATCCGAGCTACTAATGTTTTGATTGTTAAGCACCAAACTATAGAACAAATATATCTAAAGTAATTAAATTAATTATCCCAAAATATAAAAGGTACTCGGTTTATTTATTGGTACTTTGGTAACCTATTTATTATTTACCAAGGACGAATCGCCTGCAATACTTTATGCCACTTTGGAACATGAACGGTAAGAATAAGAATCCCTGTCAAGCATCAACCATGAGAATAACAACGGTAATTAACCAACATAACAGACAAACAAAAAAGTTAAAGAAGGAAGTGGGCCCATTGTAACTTTGCTTTTAGATAAAAACTTTTCCAAATAGGTACCAAGTACTTGAGGGGAATGGAAATAAGAGAACTGGGAAGATAAATGAATTTTTTAATTAATTAAATTATAATATTTTTAAGTAATATAATGTAATTTATTAAAAAAATGTATCCCATCCTCTCTTATTTTCCCCTCAAACCAAACATATTCTTAATAATCATAATAAATATTGATCATGATTATTGTCAATTATTTTGATACCACAATCATAAATTAATTAATTAATTATAATAATAATAATAATAATAATAATAACAATAATAATAATAAGGTGTTTGTCAAAAATAAGAAGGGAAAAATGGGAATGAACCTGCAACATCTTGTTAACATTACTAGCGCCAAACACCTTGTGGACGCTAGCAAATTTCTGAGGCTCATTTGCAGGAAAATAAGGAGCAAAAACACAGTCCGGAGCACATCTCCTCCTCAGTAGCTTGCACGCTGCACATGGGGCCAACATACCATGTTTCCTACTGCCCTCCTTCATTCTTCTTACCCAGTAAGCTAAAAAAGGCGCTAACCGGAAGCAGAAAAAAAAAAAAACTAGGGCAAAGGGTCAATCAAAGCAATTTAATTAGTTGCAATTTCTTAATTAGGTACAATAATATATATTTACATCAATCAATATGTAGAAAAAAGATGATTAAGGAACATAAAATGATATGTTTATATAAATAGAACTCTAAATTATTTGGCTAAATTTACTTTGAAGTTAGGACTAAAATCAATAGGGTTTGAAGAAATCAAAGAAGAGTTAAAGGAAATTGAAAGTGAAAGGTAAAATACAGCTTTAGAAAAGAGGAGGAAGGTGAGGAAGGGGGGGCTTCAAAGGAGAAACGGTGGTGAGTTATATAGAGAGAAATGCTGGGACAGCAAATCTTTGTTGGAGCCCACCAAAGGAATCCCCTAGATTTTGTTGGACAAAAACGTCAGTTTTTACAAGATCTTTAGACCCACCTCTACGTTATACTTTTTATTAATATAATATATATATTCTTGGGTCCTTAATTAAGTAACTGCTGGGTTTAAGCAAAATGCAATCAAAGGAAAATCCTTCAAAAATATTTTCTAACGTTTGGTTAATTTTTTTTGTACCAACAATGTTTGGTTAATTAATTGATGAAAATTAAAGAGCCAATCATCTTTAGATGTCTCTTGGCAACCGTAAAAAAATGGAACCTATATATATTGTTCAAACGAAGGAGTTTTGAAGATCACTCTCCCCTATTACAACGAAATAGTAAAAGCTCATAAAATTTAAAGAAGCGAGGGAAATGAAGAGAAGCGGAGGGAAATGAAAAATTTTTTAATCAATTATATTACGATTTTGGGCTTATGTCTTTTTTTTTTTTTTGATAAAATAAATTTATTTAGGAGTTATAAGGACTTACCCGTGTTTTAATTTGATTAAACAAAAAGGCTTTTCCTCCCATTCATTTGTTTTTAAACATAACAAGCTCTAAAGGTCATCCCTTGTATGCCATATTTTCATATATACCCAAAAAATTAACTTATTTTGCAATAACATATATTTTTAAAATTTTTAAAAATTTAAGATTCTGAATTAAAAGTTTGAATACTTAAAACCAGTGAAAAGATTATCTCCTGTTAGGCTATTATATAAACCATCAACGGTTTTAATTTTTTTTCTTAAAAAAAAAAAAGGAAGAAAATCTTGGCTTGGACAAATTTTAGTAATTAAAACTGATAAAGACAGGACTGATTATAATAATTTATAATTTAATACTTTCTTCTAATCTTTTTTATAATAATTTAGTCTTATTTTCCCATCTTTATATTATTTGATTTGATACTTTTATATACTTACTAATGATCAATGACAATTAATAAACATTGATCTAAATGAAACTATTAAATAAAAGTTACCTATGAGAATAATTTTTTTTTAATTGTCATCTATTTAAACCTAGAGCAATTAAAAAAGGAAAAGCAATATATTTTTTATATTTTTGGCCAATAACAATTTTATTTTACCAAATATTATTTTTTTATTTTAAATTACAAAATAAAAAACAATACTGTTCTATACTTTAAAGTTTAATCGTTTCATCTGCATGTAATCATGTAGCTTACACTTAAATTTTTTTATTTTTATTAAAAAATTACTATCAAATAATTTAAGTCGGTTGGTTACTCCACCGCAAATTATTGGTTGAACCGATTAAGTAAAAAACTGATAACTTGATTGGTCAACCTCCGTTTTGAATTTATAAACATTTGAAAATGAAATAAGCTCTTGATTGGTCACTGTGGCTTCCAAGAAATGCTATGCTATATGATGGAAATTTTTTGTCTGTGGAAAGTGAGTTTGAGCTGAGTCGAAGCCGTTCGTACTTGGGCATCAACGGATGTATTGATGGCCAGCCAAACTTCCATCTTGATTGGTGAATGTCATGTCCCTAGAATATGTCTGATAACAAAGGTCGGAGAAAATGTGCAGACAAATATATAAATTTTATTTTTTTATTTAAGGATATGAATTATATCAATTTTTAAATAAGAGAGTAAATTTTTATTTTTTATTTAAGAATTAATTAAATAGTTAAAAAGTCATTTATTATATTAATATTACTATCTAATTAATCCTTGAATAAATTTAAAAAAAATTAAAGTCTTTAAAAAAAGTTAAAATTTTTACCATTTTATTTAAAATTAAAATAATAAAATTCATCTCTTTAAATAGAAGAAATAGAAGAAATGACAAACTTTATATACTCATTTGTATATTTTCTCACTAAAGTTGTGGCACACTAATTACAATTAATAATGGGATTGAGTACCCCTTATGCTTTAAATAATAAAATGTTAGGTAGTTTTTTGGCTTTTTTTAAAAAATTAACAAATAGTTTTTTTATACATTAAATAATAAATTATACAATAAAATATAATTCTTTTCTTTTCAAATCCCTTTTCACTCAAATTAAAATTCTAACTTAACATGTCTGATATATAAATATTCCACCTCTTAACCTATAACTTTCCCTAGGGAAAATAGCGTAGCAAGCATTTTGTTTCAAGCAATTGCACCGCAATTTGATAGCGACTCCCAATAGTTAATTTTACAACTCCTTAATTACCTGAGGAGAAAATGACATTTCGATTTAACAATGAGCAAAAGTTGGAAAGAGAATAACAACCGCAAGGCACAAGCAGAGACCCTAATAAAGATAACTATATAACCTATATAGGCAACATATAGAAATACTACAGAACCATCGGACAAATTCCATGTTTGGTTTTCTTGTCTCCATGGTGATGGTTGTTTTGTCAAAATTTCCTCCAATTATTTTTTTCCGCAATTGGTCATGGAGAATAATGGATTATTTGTGTCCGTCCAAAAAATATTTTTTATGCTGAAACACAAGCTCTCAATGCACTGTTTCGCATGAGTGTTACCGTCACTTCATGTTAGAAGAGCATGTAGAATTGGAATAATGAAAAATTTTATTTTAATGTTATATTGTTACAATTAATATTATTTTATATATTTAACTCTCAAATAAAACATTTAACAAAATACCTCATCCCTAATACATAGAACTTCTTTAAAGGTTATACAAATATTATTTAATTTAATTTATATTTTTTATATTCAAATAAAATAAATTTAAATTGAAAAAAGAGAGAGAAAATATTTGATCCAACGGCTAAATGAAATCATGTTTGCAACGCCAAACATTATGTCAGGCGTTGCAGCTTATTTTCTTTTAATTAAATATTAATTTTGATTTTTCAACTTTAAGGTCTTACATAGTTTTTTTTTTAATTCTTTTATTTATTTTTTTATCCATCAACTATAAAAAAATATATTTTTTTAGTTATTCCGTTAATTAATTTGTTAAATTTATCTATATATACACATTTCTTGTCACTCAATTTAAAAATTTAGGAATTAAAAATATATATAGACAGATTTAAGTGACTAATTGACTAAAGAACTTAAAAAGTGCATTTTTGAAGTGTATAAAAAAGTTAAGAGAAGAAAATTGTGCAAAGCTCTAAATTTAAGAGACCAAAATTGGTATTTATCCTTTTATCTTTTTAAGTATTTTTTAATGAGAAAAAGTGTAAGGATACAAACTTTATCATTTTTTATTTAAGAATATGAACTTTGCTAATTTTTAAATAAAACAGTAAATTTTCAACTTTTTCTATTTAAAAATATCAACTTTACATATCTTTATTTAATGATCAATTGAACAATGATGCTAATTAACGTGTCAAATGACTTTTTCAACCATCTAATTAAGCCTTAAATAGAAAAAACCGAGAGTCGACATCATTGAAAAGAAAAAATTGAAAACTTACTGGTTTTATTTAGAAATTAGCAAAATTTAAATTTTTAAGTAGAAACAATGACAAAATTCATATCCTTATTTTTGCTTTTTCTCATTTTTTAATAGTTAAAAAATGAAAACAGAACAAGGTTTTTTTGAGAAGTGTGAACCCACCTTTAGTGAGAAAAGAGTTTTGTCTCTCTTTTTATTTATTTATTTATTTTTTAGAAAAGAACAATGAAAGATAACATCATTGTCCATGCTCTAATGATATTACCTACAATTAATTTTAATTTTTTTTGTTTGAATATTGACTTGAACATGAATTTTATATGAAAATTTAATAATATATGTAAATTTTTTTTTTTGAAAAGACAAAAGAAACCAATTTATTAAAAAAGTACAAGAGGTATTCAACTCATAGACATATAGAAGTTTTGTTAGTGAAGCTAGCACCAACTAATTAAAATTTATTATAGCATTTTGTTGCCAAAAGTGCTTGGGTTTTGGCACCAGTCAAGGAAAGAGCAAGGCCAACCTTCTAAATTTCCACTTACCCAAAAATAGGAACGACTTTGAATCACCTTGAGCACACAGTCCTCAATCATCTTGCCTTCACCAAAAATTGCAGCATTTCTTGCTAACCAAAGTGACCAAACAATTGTATACTAGACAATATGCCATCCCTTTTTGTTCTTTGTTGCCCATGTGTGTTGGGTGAAAATTGCCCTACTATTGTTGTGCAAAACATATTGGATACCCCACCATTCAAAACACCGGGTCCATATTTTATAGGAGAATTCACATTGGAACATTAAGTGATTTGTGTCTTCAGTTATGTTCCCACAGAACACGCACCTTGCATCCATGGCATCTTTGATGACATTTCTCCTCAATAGGTTGGCCTTAATATACGATCTTGTAGTAGCAGCCACACAAAAGTGCAAACTTTACTTGGCACCATTGGGTTCCAACATTGATTTAGAGTCCTCGAACCTTCTTTAGCCTCATTGGATGTTAGCCACCTATAAGCAAATTTGACAAAGTAATGACCATAGTTTTCATGTATCCAGCAACACCTGTCGTCCATTGTCTTCTTTAGATTGTTAGAGTTTAATTTGTGTTGTAGATTTTCTACTTGGCTTTCCTCCCATGTGTATAATTGCCTCCTCCACCTTAAATTTCAACTCCATGAATTCCTAATCTAGTAGCCTATTTGGTGAACTGAGTTCCATTTATCTGTAGCAAAGAAAAAAGTTTTGGGAACAAGTCCCTTAAACTGTCATCTCCAGTCCACTTATCAAGCCAAAAGTTTTACCATCACCTAATTTAATTTTGAAACTAGCTTTTAACCAATCCACTTTCTCATCTAACACCCAATTTATACTATTAACGTCTCTCCACCATCGTGACCTTCCCTCACCCCCTTTCCTGATCCAACTACTACAGTTGCCCTCTTCCTATTGTATTTTACACTCATGACTTTTTTCCATAACCCCACTCTCATCTGCAAATCTCCTCCATCACTTCTCTATTAAAGCCAAGTTAAATCTCCTAAGGTCCTTAATTCCTAACCCCTCATCTTCTTTGTTGTTGCAAATTTTCTCCCACCTAACCCATGCTTTTTTTTTTTTTGGCAACTCACAAGCCCCCCTCATAGAAAAGCTTGCCTAATTAAGTCAATCCTTTTATCACACCCACAATAATCAAGAAAGTAGACATCAGGAACATGGGAAGATTAGTAAGCACAAAATTGATACAAAAAATTCTCCCACCCATAAATAGAAATCTATTTTTCCAACCATACAGTTTTTTCTCAAACTTCTTCACCGGTGCTAACCATGTGTTCCTTTTCCTTACATGTGTGCCAACTGGTATGCCCAAATACTGCATAGGGAGCTTCCAAGCTTATATTACATGCAAAGTGACTTGTCTCCTCCTCATTCACATTTGAGACTATCAAGGTACTTTTGTTTAATTGATCTTAAATCCTAAAACTAGTTCAAAGGTCCTCATTATGCTTTTGGCTACTTTGATGTTATACTCATTTTCTTCTCCGAATGAAATGGTGTCATTAGCAAATTACAAATGTGAATAGTAATGTTGCTAGACCCCACCTACACTCCTTTAAATAGGTTTTTTGATGAATTGATAATACTGTTTAAGCCTTCAGCAATAATGAGAAAAAGGAAGGGGGAGAAGGGATCCCCTTGTCGAAGACCTTTGCGCACTTGGAACTCTTTAGTGGCACTCTTGTTAACCAAAACTGATATCGTACTAGAGTTGAGGCATTCCTTGATCTAGTTTCTCCAAACATCACCAAAACCGTATAGAGCATCATGTAGTCCAACAAATCCTAACAAACTTTGTCAAAGGCCTTCTTAAAATCAGCTTTAAAATGAAGCATCTTTTTTACTTCTACTTGATTTAAAAGATAGTTTTGTTTGCAGCAATGACACTATCAACTAATAGTCTCCCAGTTATGAATGTCGACTAATTTTCTCCAATTAGACCCTCAATCACCTTGCTTAGTCTATTGGCTAATAACTTTGCTATGAGTTTGTACATACACCCAATTAAGGAGATCAATTAGTAGTCTTCAATTTTGACCGGAGTGTCCTTTTTTGGGATGAGGACAATAAAAGAGGCGTTTAAGCCCCTTACTAGCTTCCCATTTCTATGAAAATCAGCTACAAAATCACAAATTTCTTTCTTCACATTTTCCCACATAATTTTCAAAAAGTTGAAAGTGAGGCCATCAAGTCTTAGGGCTTTTAAACTATTGCAAGCCCATATTGTTTATTTTATTTTCTCTTTTGTAAACTATGAGGATAACATGGCATTTTGCTACACTAATAACTTGCTAAACTCAATGCCATTAAGTAGTGGCCTCATTCAATCATCTTCTTTGAACATAAGCGCAAAATGCTCTACCACCCCATGCTTTAATTCCTCAATATCATCAAGCTAAGCACCATTGATTTTCAGGCAGTTAATTTCATTATAACACCATCTTTGTCTGATATTCTGGTGAATGAATCTTGTATTTGCGTCACTAGAATTAATCTAATGTAAATTGGATTTCTGCTTTAGCATGTTCTCCTTATCTTGTAAGACTCTCCAAAGATCCATGGTGCCTTGCATCATTATCTTTAGTTCATCATTTGAAAATGTAAAGACTTCCTCTTTATCATCTAAGTTAGTAATGATTTCTTTGCAATTCTCAATCTTCTTGTCTAACTCACCAAAATTCTCCTTACTTCAGCATTTCAAGAATGACTCGGTTTCTTTCAGTTTTTGTTTTAGGATGTAGCCACCCCAACCCTGCACTTCAGTTGACTTCCATAATTCTACAACCTTAGGTTTTAATTCAAAGTGTCGAAGCCAAGTGTTAAATAAACAAAATGGTTTAGGGCCCAATTCTTCACCTCATTTTTCTATAGAACAAGGCAATGGTCTGAGATATCCCTTTTCAAGCCCAATTGTTTCATGTCTTCCCATTTTACTAACCAATCTTTTGATAGCAGGAATTTGTCAAGTTTACTCATTGCATTACTATTTGGTTGACATTAGGTAAATCTCCTCCCTATCATTGGTAGATCAATCAAACCAAAGGCTTTAAGAAAATCTTCAAACCCAACCATCTCATTTTGCACTCCTCTGCATGCCTTTCTCTCCTCCTATGTTCTTGTAACATTGAAATCACCTCTTATGCACTAGTTACCTTTGTTGTTAGAAATCAAACAAACAAATTCCTCCCACAATTTTTTCTTTCTATTGTTGTTACAAGGAGAGTAAACATTTACAATATAGCACGGCACCTTATCAGTACCCTACCACCCAAAAACACCCAAGAGACCAGCTCCCTAAAAGGAACTTTCAATCTTGAAAACGTCCTTATTCCAAATGCAGATTAATCCCCTTCATCTGCAATTTGACTCTTGGGCAACCCAATCAAAATTATTTGTGCCCCAAAGATCTTTATAAATATTTTTGTCGATTTTCACCATTTTTGTTTCTTGAATCATCAAAATTTTAGTCTTTCCCTCCCTACTAGTTTCTTAACCTCTTTTCTTTTCCACCCACTTCCTATGCCTCTTATATTGTAAGATAGTAAAATCATTGAAAAGTACCTTCCCCAATGATACCATGCCTTTACCTCCTAGAAGGATCCTCAACCTCCTAGAAGGATCCTCAACCTGTTGTTGACTATCACACTTCTCAAGTTACTCTAGTCTTCTCAGAACTCCTTCCTCTTTTCTAGCTACCACAGCACTGATCAATTTGGCAAAGTCCCAGATCTCTCTAGCACCACATGCTTTCATCTTCTTCATAATGGAATTTTTGCAATTGTATAAATGATAATTATTCTTATTTATATATATATGTAGTTCTTGTTAAATAGTTTTCTTTGGCAAAAAAATTTCAATTGTCATTTATCTCTATATTATGTCAAATTTTTATTTAAAATTTATATT
>BPVZ01000120.1:105642-124322 GCA_020521535.1 Rubroshorea leprosula
TTTCTCAAGATAATTGTCCTTTTAAAATCAAAATTTGCTTGAATTTAATTGTCATTTTTTTAATTTTTAAGAGAGACAAATATTTTTTTCAACTTTAATCTTGTAATTATATCTTGACTTTAATTGTCCACTCTATCACTAAAATTTTTGCTTTATTTTTATTTCTTTCTTAAGAAGTAATATAAATAGACACAAAAATTATACCTAAAATTTTAATTTATAAACAAATCAAAATAGCTGCACTTATTTTTTGAGATAAATGGAGTATTTATTTTTATTTTTATTCTGTAAACCATCTAATGCTTTTATTTGTGAGGATAGATTGAGAAATTATGGGAAGGAATCTGGTCGGTGCTTGACAAAAGCTTTATATGAGAAGGCCTATAACTCTATGGAGTGGTCTTTTCATGGAGCTATCCTTGAGGGTCTCAATTTCCCTAATTAGTTTGCTTGACGGGTTATGTGGTAGGGTGTGACAATCTCATTACTTTTCCTTGGTTTTAAATGGCAATCCTATGGGTTTTTCCAAAGGGGAAAGAGGTTTAACCGTTCAAGGCATGATGACCCTATCCCCCTATACTTTTTTGCATTGTGCATAGAGTATTTGACTATGATATTGAAGAGTGTTGAACACGAAGGGAATGGAAAATTTTTAACTACCATCCTAAGTGCTCTGAATTGAAACTTTGTGTACCTTATTTTGCCCATGATCTAATGATGTTTAGTTGAGCTAGAGGATATGTTAACTCAAAACATTGTTGTTTCCACTTTTTTTCACTTTTTATCATTGTTTTATGCTTCCATTATTGTGTTTATAGATCCATGGCAAGATAGCTTTGCCAAGAGCTTTACCTACAAGCAGACACTGACAGAATATTTGTGTCCTGATTAATTAACCTCTAATGTATATAAAATCCCTAAGCGAATGACAAGATAGGAATCATGTCAATATAATAATCAAATATATTTTGCACAAACCAACACTTTGATTTTTGTTCAAAATTTTCCCAAAGTAATCTCAAATTGTTTGTAGGACGGACGATTTTCAGAGACAGGTTACATCAAATGAGAGTGATCGATGTAATGCAATGCTGACGTTAATTTAATAGAGGTACATGCTGGTATAACACTATTCCTTTTCTTCCTTAGCTTCTACGGAAGTGGTTAAGGCAACGTAAACCATTTTCTTAATAAACAGTTATTATTATATTTAAAAATAATAATGTGTAAATTGATTATCAAATAATAAATATTAATTATTTTATTATTTATTAATTAAAAATATAATTATTAACTATTTTTAATAATAAAATCGAATAAAATTTAAAAATTTCTATAGTCCTAATATTTATTGCATAGCCACAACTATTCTAATTCTATTAATACTATCTGTTTCACCAACCATCTTAGACTTTGTTAGGCAGTATTGTGCCGTGATGTGGATATAATTATATTTTTTTATTTTTTTTTATTTTAAAAATATATAACATATTAATTTAAATTGATTAAAAATATATAAAATATTAATTAAAATAATAAATTTATATTTTTAGATAAAGTGTTATGTGAAAAAGAATATATAGAAAGCATTTTCAAATAAGAACTTAATATAATGTTAACAAACTAACTTTATTTTTTTTTTTCAGTAAAAATATTTTTCCTTTTTCCTTTTTTCTTTTTCTTTTTGTTCGTTTGGTTGGGATCTATTCAAGGCTTCTGGCCCAGGATCTCAAAATTAGAAAATATAAGGCCCAAGTCAACCTAGCCCAGCCCAACTACCAGTTCGAACTGCTGATGACTTTTGTCAGGCCCAAGTCAACCTAGAACTAGAACAGTCCAACTCCCAGTTCTGAACTACTGATAATCTTTCGTAATTAGCTCCCGGGCCAGGCGGCTGACCCTTACCCTTTTCTTTTTTTGGTCTTTTTGTCAGCCGCCTCACTAATGAAATGAGGTATGAATTAGTATGAAGAAATTTTAGAGGAATCCAATTCAATTAATAATAGTATAACCAAACGAATTCAACTTAGATTATTTTGGTTTGGTTCTAATTGACTAATTAATTTTACATATTTTACACCATAGGTTGTTAAGTATGTTTATCTATATTTTCTTGGTGTGAAGAAATAATTAAGTTGAAAGAGGCCAAACTCAAGAAAAGAATTAACAACATGATCTCATTCTTAGTGACAAAAGAACCGATAAAAGTAATGAGATGAAATGACCATTGACAAACTCATAGAAAGAGTATAATGCAACAAAGAAGTCAAGGAGAACTAATAACCAATGTCAATAAAGGAAAGGAAATAATGCCCATTCAACAAATTATGGCTTTGTTTGTTTAATTAGTTGTTAAGAAATAATTAATGGTTATTTTTTTTAATAAAACAAATTTATTACTAACTTAGGGTATAAGGATTACTCTATTCCATCATATAAATATTAATTATAATGTGTAATTAAATTATTTCTATAATCGGTTTGATAGATTTGAAACTAGAACTATAAAAACCCATACTAGTTATACTGCTTTTGCAATTTTACAATCTAAACCAATCTAATTTGAGGTCAATTTGGATCAGTTGTAGTTCAATATAAGTTTTATTAATTGATTTGGATGGGATATAAAATGAATAACCATAATCTTCACTTATCTTCACTTATCTTCCCTATGGATTGGCATTTCTTTTCTCTTTTTTTATCAGTTTTTTTTTTTTAAGTGACAATGCAAACTAATCGCTAAATACCATTACTCATTTAATGAAATTATAATTTTATGTAAATTGAATTAAATTTGCACATAATAAGACTTGAATTTAAAACTTCAAGTTCCAGATTTTTTTTTTTTATCAATGAGTTTGATAATTTCTTCATTACCACATGCCAAACTCTTCATTAATAGTACTTAATTACTTAAAAAAAAAAACTTTATTGGTCGGGTGGTGGTGGAAGATGTTTTCCAGATTTGTGGAACATGCTTTCCAGGTTTGTGGAAAATGTTTTCCGAGTTTTTATATTTTAATATTGAGTACCGTATCGACCCCGCCCGTAAAAACTGAAATGTTCAAGTCAGAGGAAAAAGTCAAGGAGGCTTTTGCTTTTCTACGTTCTCATTGCCTCTCTTTCAACTTGTCCAACTAGTCTTTTGTTTTTCTCAGTTGACCAAAAGTGGCAGGCTCCAATAAGAACATTTACTATAAAAAAAAAGTAATAAAGAAAACTTACAAATTGGTTTGAATTTTTTTTTTTTAGTAATTACGTACTCTTTTCGTTTATTTTTAATTATTTTATTTATTAAATTTGATTATTTTAATTTAGTTATCTTATTTTTTTTTTTATATAAACGTAGATTAAATTTTCTTTCTGTGGCTAAAGTGTGAGTGTATGGGCCAACTTTTTTCATTTCATGAATGCTGTTTGTATCCTTGGGATTGTGCTCGGAGCCATCGGAAAATATAGACAATTGTTGACGAAGTCAAACGTGTAATGCTTTTGATTTAAAAGCTGCGTATGGTCGAGGTCGTTGATTTTTGCTAAGGTTTCGTTGTATATATTTTGTTTGTGAGTCTTTTTAACTTTTTAGGTTGTATAAATTAGGTTTTTTTTTTTTGTACTTTATATAATAAAATTTTATATTTAGTTGATAAAAAAAAAAAAAGATACATCTGATTACATATTCTCATTGAAGTTTTGTTATGAAAAATCAGTAATCATTTATTAATGCAAAATTGGCTCACAAAGCCTATATTAAAAAAAACTTTTTGATATGTAAAAATTAAGAATTAAGTCTTAAATTTATGACTATAAACACAAATAAATTTAAGATCAGATAAACCTATACTAAAATACGAGCTAATTAAGCTTAGCAAAGATCTAGGTCATATTTTACATCTTAAAGATATTCCAATGGGGTTACCATCCTATTCTAATTTAAAGCACCGGCCAATAACCAATAAGACAAATCCTAATTGTTCAGGACCAGGAGACCTCTATACGTATCAGCTAGGAGTCTGTCATGACACTACTAACCCTCCAAGCTAGAAGTGCTAAAATGGTTCACACAACCAAAACCAAACAATATAAAAAGTTAACTAAAAAATAATTGATATATTTTTCAGTTTAATATATTTGTTAATATTTATTGGTTTAGTTATTAAATTTTATTGTTGAAATTTTTTAATGTTGAATTTAAATTTAAAAATAATAATTTTTTAATAAATATATTATAAAATTCATTAAATTAAAAAGTGTACTAATTATTATCCAACTTAATTACAAATTTAATTACTGTAGATTTTATTTGGGCTTTGAAACAAAATTAGATTTTTTTTTTTTTTTACAAGGGTAATGGTTAGGGAGTTAGTATAAGTTAGTTGTTAGCAATTGGGATTTCCAAAATGGTGAATATTTCACCCCTCAAATGAGACACGTGGCCATTAGGTCTCAAATCGATGAAATTCACGATGATAGCAGAACTCGAAACCCTGATCTCTATTTCACCCGAGTCTTAAGACTTGGGGCAAACCATTCGGCCTCAGGTCGGTTCGCAAACAAAGTTAGACTTTTGTTTTCATTGTTGTAGAACTAAACGACACCATGATTGCTTAATTTGACATTCACCAATAAAAAAGTCCTTTCCTTTAATCTGTGCTTCGGCATAAACCAAACCAATTCATATATAGGGGTGGGCAAATCTTGGTTTTGGTTTCAATAAAAACTAAAATTTTATTAATTAAAACTTTTATTAGAATTTTTAAGACTAAAACCAATATCAAAATACATATAATTTTTGGGTTTGGTTATCCAATTTTTTTATTATTATAAGTTTGGTTTCGGTTTTAACCAATTATTATCAAATGTAAAAATTATATTAAGAAATGGTAAATAAATGACAGTAAGATATGAAATCTTGAATTTTAAAAAAATTTTAAATATATTTTAAATTCAAAGCTTAAATTATAACAAAATTTATAGGGTACTTGAAAAAGAGTTTGAATATGATGAATTTTATATTTATTTAGAATATTCAAATAAAATTTATTTATTTATTAATATAAAAATTTATTTTTTGGTTATATATTCAGTTTTTGATATTTTTTTTTGGTAGAAAGTTTTTGATTTTCAAACTCTCTAATCAATAATCAGCCAAGTTTATTCAATTATAATCAAAACTTTTAAAAAAAATTTCATCTTACCATTTAGTTATTTTTTAATTATTTTTCAGTTAACCACTCGGTTAACTAGCCATTTGCCCACCCCTATCATTCAAATTGAATTAATATTTATCAATAAAAAATTTGAATATGACATTTTGTCGTCCACGAGGGAAATTTCCCAATTTTTGGTAAGGTAAGGATCACTTTCAGTGTAATTATATGCCCATTATTCCTCTTTCATTTACACTTCTTCCACCCATGTGCGAACTGATAATGAAATGGAGTTGAAATTAGGCAGTCATATACGACTTCTTCTCCTTCTTTTAATTTTAAGCAATTGTTTCTCACTCTTTTGCTCAAACTGTATTTTGTATAATTTAAACATAAAATTTCTTTTAGTTGATGTGGTGCAAATTAAAGAATAATTCGTAAATGATTACATCCAAAATTTTTTTTTGACACCGGGAAAATTGAGAAAAAAAGATAGTTACTTGAGTTAGAATCTAAAATTTGAATATCTAATTAGGTACTGTCGTTCGTAGGAATGATCAATAAGTCACTTGGTGCCGGACATAATAATTACATTCAATTTCAAATTAAATAGGAATAAAGATTTCCGAAGGTTTAGAGTAAAGGTTTTAAAAAATTTATTCTGTTATTTATTTATTTATTTGTTTTAAATTGTTTAATAAAAAACAATTTATTCACGTGTCTATGATTCTGAGGCCCATACACTGAAAGAAAATAGATTTCATGACAATAAGACACTTGTTGTCGCCAAAATTGACCCTCACGGTAATGCTTTCAGCCGGATTTCGGGAAAAAGGACATTGAAGACTTGAAACTTGAAAGTGAAAGGAAGATTTAGGTGGTAAGTGAAGTTGAAGTCATGAATGAAATTCTCAAGATTCAAAGTTTTTACGTAACACTGGATTTGAAAGTTGAACAGATACTTTGATTGATATTGCGAAAAATTAACATGTAATTAAAATTAAATTAATAACTAATAAAAGTGTAATTAAATTAAAAATAAATCATCCATGTTCAAAATACTATAATCAAATAGATGTATCATAGAAAAGGAAATTAAAAGACATTCTCAATTAAGAACTCAGTAAAGCTAGAGTACCTACTATTTGGAAAACCAACAAAAAAAAAAAAAAACCTACTATTTAACAATTGCCTTTACTAAGTAAAAAGTACCTATTATTTTAAAAAAAATTTAATTTTGAAATTAAAATTTGGGGTTTAAACTTAAACAATATTTTCTTTGCTAATTAAAAGAGATGATTTCTTGGAAAGAGAAAATTATCTCCCTAACTTTTTGATCGGGCCAGGTCTGCATCCGCTGACCCTGCCCCCTGCCTATAAGTTGTATATTGGAAGTTTGGAACCTTGTTCATATTAGGTTCATATTAGGGTCATGTAACGTGAAAATTTATTTGGCTGCTGCCTTGCCCCTGGTTATAAGCAAATGACCTTTATTAGCGTGATTATCGTTTGTTTACTTTATGCCAACAACCTAAATCCATGTATATATATATGGGTGGAGTAAATTAAAAACTAAAAATATATATATTTTTTATTATATAATTTTTTAAAAATCAATTATTTACATCGTAAGTGACAATTTTATTAAATCGTTATATTATCTCAAAAACGTAAAGTGATATCATAATTTAAACAAAGCTTGAATACACTTCCGTATATTTCGGATGAATTGGAAACAAACCTTGTTGCTTTCAAGCAAAAACAACATTAGCCCCTCACCTTACACAATTAATAGGTTTTAACCCCACATCTTATAACATGACACTTTAGGCCTTTTACCTTACAAAATTGGTAGGTTTTAATCTCTCACCTTACAAAGTTGATAGGTTTTAACCCCTTATCTTATATTATGACATTTTTAGCCCCTCAAAAAAAACAAAGGAAAAAAAGAAACCCCAACCAAAAATAAAGTAAAAAAATCTGGTAAGTCCGGTAAACGAACGGTAAAAACCGGTAACAATTCCGTAAAAAAAAATATAAAGTTTAAATTCAATTTTATATATTAATTCCATTAACGGAATGCTAATGGATACTAACAGTCAGCTAACAGAATAAATTGTCAGTTAACAAAACTTACAATTAACTAACAGAACGAACAGAATATTATAACTTGATATTAAATAAAGATTATTTTCTTCAATTCATATAGATAAATGGCTAAAAGTATCATAATATAAAGTGATGGGTTAAAATTTACCAACTTTGTAAGGTAAGAGACTAAAACTTATCAATTTTATAAAGTAAAAAATAAAAAGTGTTATATTATAAGATTAGAGGTAAAACCTACTTATTTTGTTAGGTGAGAGGATAAAAAATTGATTTTAGCCGTTGCTTTCAGGAGTCTTACCCTGCGCACTAAATCGTACCCTGGTCAACCTGCCTCATCGACTGCACTGAAAAGTGAAATGGAAAAACTTCAATTGTTGATATTTTTCTTTTGATATTACGTATCATAAAATTATATAAGAATAATAGTCATCATATTGTTTGAATCCCTCGTCACCCCTGAGGAAGGGTCGTTGGTATATATATATTGAGCTGTCCCTCCTCTAAATATATGCATATCCTCACAACTATATGTTAATTTTTATACATTGAAATCCCTCATATATACATAAAAAAATGGCTCCAAGTTTTGATGATGCTAGCTCCCTTTTCAACTTTGTCGTCCATGGAGGCAACGGTATAAAAGGCATGGTGGACTTGGGCCTCAAGCAGGTGCCGCAGGCCTACGTCCAGCCACCAGAAGAGCGTATTCACAAGCTGGACGCCCACCGCCACGAGCAGCCGCCTATTGATCTGTCCATGCTGGATGGACCTGACCGTGACCGAGTGGCCCAGCAGATTGTTAGAGCTGCTGAGACACTTGGGTTCTTCCAAGTTGTGAACCATGGCGTGCCGTTGGAGTTGTTGGAGTCGCTGAAGGAGTCAGCACATGGTTTCTTTGGACAGCCCCCGGAGAAGAAGGGAATTTATCGGAAAGATGTGAGTCCGAGTCCGCTGGTAACGTATGGAACCAGCTTCGCACCAGAGAAAGAAAAGGCCTTGGAGTGGAAGGATTACATTAGCATGAAGTATACTAATGATGCTGACGCTCTTCAATATTGGCCCAAAGAATGCAGGTAAGATATATCAATTTCGGTTTTTTTTTTTTCCTCCAACCAACAGAAAAGTATTACAAAATGGTCAGACTGCAAAATTACAATTATTAGATGGGAAGAGCCTACCCTTACATTCAAAGCGTTATCCCATTTAATAGTTAATTTTGTGCAGTCCGAGTTGCACAAAACATTTTCTAAAACTACCATATATCCTACCCATCTCAGTTACTGCTCACCAAAAATATCCAAGAGTTGAAATCCTTCGTTTTGGGAGGAGCCACAACATAGACACAACCTGACAATTCACATTACTTAACAATTCACATTACAACCTAGAGTCAGAATTTATTTGGATGGACTCAAGTGATGCGAGTTCGAATTACTTCAAAGCTATTTAGGTACTCATGGATAGAGTAATTTGTAAGTATTTAAGAAATTAGTAAGATCAAAAGTTTAAATACTCATATTATCTAAAAAAAATACTTATAAACAAAGTAATTTGTAAGTATTTATGACATTAGTTGAATAAAAAATTTGAATACTCATATTGACTAAAAGAAAATAACTTTTCAAACAGAATTATTATGGCCCATTACATCTATTTCACCGAACTTCCTTTAAGCAGAATTATTATTGTTATTATTATATATTATTTTAACTATGGGGATAGGGGAGCTGGGGACTTGTTACAATGAAGGGTTGGAGCTTGAACCCTACACCCCAATGATGCCATGGACAAGGCAGTGGCTTTTTGCGACTTGCTCTCTTAAAAGTGGTTGGCATCAAGTTGCAACCAGTCCTTCTATTTTACCTATCCCTGTTCAAAATCATTTCTTGATTATATATCAACTTCCCATTTGAAAACTTTTTAATTCCTCCACATACGAATGGACCATAAAACTGTAAACCAAATCAATAATTTTTCAAGTTGCTTTCCTCCCCCGGATAGTGAAGCCACTTATTGGATTCCCCACCAATCATAGCATCATGACCAGATTTTCCATGTTCAGTTATAATAATTGACTAAATAGCTCTATTCTTATAATTTCATTTTCAGGAATGTGTCACTTGAGTATGTCCAGTCATCCACAAATATGGTTAGGAAATTAATGGAAATTTTGATCGGACATCTTGGAGCGAAACTAGATGATTCAATGATTGATGCATTAATTGGCTCCAAAATGGTTAATATGAACTTTTATCCAGCATGTCCTAATCCGGAACTCACAATCGGCGTAGGACGTCATTCTGACTTGGGATCACTTACTGTGTTACTACAAGATGGGATCGGTGGCTTATATGTCAAAGTTGAAGAAGATGTAGATTTCGCTACCAAGGGAGAGTGGGTGGAGATTCCTCCTCTCGCCGGGGCTTTAGTCATCAACATCGGTGACACATTGCAGGTTCAAATCAAAATTCTCATTTTATATTTATGATTTAAAAATTTTTATTTTTGAATAAATTAACTAAAGTATGCATGTTCCTAATTAATTTGTTTCTTACAATATAATGTTGAAATTGTATTTCAGATACTGAGCAATGGGAAGTACAAAAGTGCAGAGCATAGGGTTCGAACCACGAGCGCGAGTTCAAGGGTATCCGTACCAGTATTTACGATGCCAAAACCAACGGAGAAAATTGCACCGTTGCCTGAAATGATAGAGAAGGACGGAGTGGCTCGATACCGAGAAGTTGTGTTTGCAGATTACATGAAGAATTTTTTTGGAAACGTGCATGATGGCAAAAAGTCCCTTGATTTTGCAGAGATTAAAGTTTAAAGTGGACTGATGAACTATGTTTTTCTTATTTGAATATGGGAAATTAATTTGGAGAGGAATTAAGTTTATAGGTAATTGGTATGAGTAGAACTTTTAATCACTTAAACTCTTAAGCTTGGTAGTAAATCATTTGGCCTATTGGGTTCAATGAACTACTATGTTTTTAGTAATTAGAACGTTATTTTAGTGCTGGTATTTTAAAGTCTGGAATTTGATCAATAAAATCACAGTGGTCTTTTATTGTAGTACAGCGAACACTAAAGAAAAAGCCTTGGTTGATGCAGTGAAGAAAGCCTCGGTTGGGCCGATCCATAAATGGTACCAGTTTTTTGACGGGAAATTTCAGCTTCACAGATTGCCCAAATACATCCCTAAACTTAAACATTAGGGAAGGATTTATTTTTGAATAAAAAATGAGATAAATGTATTTATAAAATTTTTAATTTAGATGAATCATTTTAAATTTAATATATGACGTTAGATAATATCAATAATTTATTAAAAATTAATTTATTAACAACGTAATAAAATAACATATTACTAATATTATTGGATGTCATAAGTTAAATTTAAATTAATTTATTCAAATTAAAAATTTTATAAGTAAATTTATCTTTATTACTTACTTAAAAATAGATTTTTTTTCTACTACCTAATTTTGGGAATGTATTTGGGCATTCCGCCTTTAAGATGTTGGGTTGGCCTTCTCTATTTCTTTTGTTGTTTTGATCTTCTTAGCTACCTTTTTTTCCCCCGCTTATCGTATCATTTTTTAACTAATAACCAAAATAAAAAATAATATGCATAAGTTGAAGTATTTTTTATATTCTTAATAAATATGATATTCGTTTCAAAAAAAAAAAAGTATCTGGGTAGCAAAGATAAAAAATAAAATCATATTTAATTTTTAATGTTGTTAAATTTTTTACACAAAAAAAAAATTAGGGCAACATTGCGGTTAGTAAGGGGTCGCCAATCTTGGTCGTAACCCGACCCACCAAACACTCCATAGTCAACCTTAGAAAAATATTTTATTTTTTATTTTTTTATATGTCTATCTTTTTTTTTTTTAACAACAAAAAATAACATCTATTAAAAAGTTGAGTACAAGAGATACCATAAACCTATAAACATCTTAATTTCAAAGGTATAAATTTACAATAGTCAAACAATTCTTTCTAATATATTAATACAAGAGCACCTCCAAACAAGGTATACATCTTTGACTGGATGTTATTGCTGAACAGGGTTTCAACTAAAACAAATTTGCAGAGAAAGGACATTCTAGAGGATGACTCAGTAACCTTGTGTGGTTTTTGTGGGGTTGTACTTGAAGATTCAAATCATTTGTTCTTGGAGTGCTCATTTGTTTCAAAATTGTGGTGCAAATGTCTAAATTGGTGGGAGTAAGCTGTGTGGTTCATAACGAGTGCAGAGAGACTTTTCTTAGAAAAGTTACAACTAATAAAGATAGGCGCGGTTGGTGGCACATGATGAACATTGCTACGTTAGCAGGGTGCACTAAATCTTACAGTGTATGTTCGTTCCAAGGGAAGAGAATAAAGAATTGAATTTTTTTAATTAATTAAATTATAATATTTAAAAATATTATAATTTACATAATTAAGTAAATAATTTATTTATTTTTTAAAATTAAATATACTCACAAGATTTTTAATTTAAATCTTTTGAAAGTGTTTTCCTGACGCATAAGTTTCCTGTTTTTCAATTAAAAAAAAAATTCCTAACTAAACCATTGACATTCTTTAAGAAAATCAATCCGATGGGATATGTCATGTATATGTATCACAGTTCCTTTATTTTATTTTATTTTAGGCCCTGGACTTTTCGCTGTTTTTAATTATGAATTTACATTTGTAGGGACTTCAAAATCGCATTATATATATTTCATTCAAGAACAGATAATTTTATGCTGACGAGTGACAACCTGATAAGATATATATCAATGATTGTAACAATAATTATAATTTAGTTTGCTAATAAAGAAATCAATATACAATACACCATGTGACTTTATGGATATTTATTATAAAAAATGATGTATATTTTAATATTTATAGTTATGTTACTTTTAATTTAATTTTTAGATATTTTAAATTAATTAATTTATTAAATAATACTAAAAATCATTTTTATACTAATTTAATATATTTAAAAAATTAATTTTTTAAATATTAATTTTAAAATTTAAATTCTAAACTTATTTAATAAAATAATAATTATTTATCAATAAATTTAATTTGGATTTTATAAAATGATGTATGGCGGACGAAATAGGAAGCGAATTATGGGTCTTCCCACGGTTTCAGCCGACCTATTTACGTGTTTTTTATTTCCAAGTTCTAATTGGTTGAACGGGGCTTATGACCTAATGATTCACCGCCCAAGCTTTAAGACTTGAGAAATTTTGTATGCTCTGAGTTGGAGACAAAGGTGATGACATCCCCCTCCCCCTAATTCCAGTTGTTTCAAGGGAAAAAAAATTAAAGTTAGTTAGTCCACCCTGCTATTAAAACGTCCTTGTGGGTTATTACCGATACACCATAAAATGTAAATGTAAATGTCATTTTATTTTGTTTTTTTAATTTTAAGTTGTATAATATAATATAATCTTTTTATAACTCTTAATTTATATTACTCTATATTAATTTATATGTCATTTAATTTTATTTTTTAATAAAAAAATGTGAATTTCAGTGTACTTTTACTTTTATGTCCCTGTAAAAGGGTTTTGAAAACACCATTCCCACCTATTTAGGCAGCGAAATGGTAAAAAAAAATAAAAATAAAATTAACACTATAAAGTTAAAGTGTGAATAACATCGCCCGTCGACTTTTTGAAGTCTTCGGTTTCCCATTTCTTCTCCTCCCTGCTCGCAGACAACTTCACCATCTTAATTTTGAGACAAATTTCGGCCAGACTTTACTTGTATTTATTGATTTTTTTATCGTGTCCGAATAATTTTTTTTGGGGATATATGAAATTAATTTTTTTTTTTTTTTTTTACATTTTATTATGAAGTCGACTCGAACCCGTTACCATTAAGGAAGGGAATATAAACCTTACAAAAGTGGTCAAAACTACTTAACCCACAAAATCAGGTTAAATTAATTTCTTTTTTTTTAATTAACCAGTCAATAAAATGCATTTTATTAATATTTATAAAGTATAAAGAGTACTTTCATTCACAAATCAAATACGACACACTAAATCCAACCGAACAAAAACAACATCATTACAAAATCATATTAAATTCTTGCAGTTGCAATGGTAAAATTTCAAAACCTCTATATGCTGCATTCAGGGGCGGAACTAGAATATTTTTTTAAGGGAGATGAGATAATTTTTTATATATTAATTTATAAAATTTTTAAATTGCAAGAGGAGTAAGATAATTTTTTATACACTAATTTATAAAGATTTTGAAATTTCAGGGGGCTACCCCCTCCGCCACTGGCTGCATTATGTCTTGAATACCGCAAGAACAACCTGGTATAATCCACTTGAAGATTTTTCGTTGAATCGATACCAATAGTTGATCCCTCAATTCCATCTACCCTTAAAAATCCTTCTAATCCTCCAACTCCAAATATATCATTCCACCACCCAAAAATTGAAATCTGCTATCCCCATCCCTCCCCCCATCCCTATATGAAAGATATAAACAACCATCTTGCTTACAGTACCCGGCAGCACGCTCACCACTTCCCACCAGTTCATAATCTGCATCCAAACCAACCAACTCCATCTACAAGAACAAAATAAATGATTAATCCCCTCCCTCTATTGTTCACACAACACACAACCCACAACCCACATTCCTATCATGTAACGCAACCAAATTTTCTTATGTAGCCAATAGGGGTGTTTACAATGTAGATTGGATCGAATTTTAATATTTTTAAAATCAAATCAATTTAATCCGTTAGTAAAATTTTTAAATTAACTTAATTTATTATTATACTATAACTAAACTAATTCAACTTAGATAGGATTAATGTGATTAGGTTAGACTGATTAATTTTAATATTATTTTAAATATATTTGAGTAAGTAAAAAATCAAAATATCAAACCATAGAAAACAAAATTACAAAGCAAAATAACATTATAAAGAACAAAATGATGGTACTAGCTACCAGATTGAAATAAGAAATAAGAAGACGACAACATTAAAAAAAGTGAAAACTAAAAAGATAACCACGATATGTAAACTCCCACTATTATTGTTCAAGAAAGTAGAGAGTTCTACGAGTAGAAATTTTGTTTGTATAGGAGACTACATGACTATTTTTTAATTAAATTATGTTGTAAAATTATAGTATAAAGATAAAATAAAACAATAGTCAATACAACTAATATTATATTACAACTATAAAAATATTATACTAAAAAAATATAAAAAAAAAAAAAGTAAAACAAGAAATGAAAATTTAAAACACAATTTGTATACAAAAATAAAAAGTTTAAAAATTCATTATATTTTTATTTTACCAAACAAATATCTAAAAATATATTTACTAAAAATATACAAAAGTGAAAATATTATATTATTTAATTAAGTTATTTTGTAATTAGGTGATTTGATCGGTTTGAAGATAAAATTACAAACTAAATAATTTATATTGGTTTAAAAATTTATAATCCAATACAATCCAAATTGATGTTGGTTTGGATTGGATTTTAATTGGATTGGATTAGTTTCGATTGAATCAATTAGTTTGGATTAGACACAAACAACCCTAGTAGCCAATCTATCAAGGAAATGTCTCCACCCAAATATGCTAACCTTCGATGGTACATAATTACACCGAATCAATTTACACAAATATTCATCAAGTAAATGCACCTTAGAAGATATTATACTATATGCTTGTTAAATTGAGTAAAGACCCCCCTGCATCATGCTTCCACCTACATGAATTTACCTCTCCCACTTTTAACTTCACATTATCTAGCATCCTCATCAACTCTACTTCTTCATTCACCTCCCTACCCATTTGCTCCCTCCTCCATACAAGCTTCCAACTCCAAACACCTCCCTCCCATTCACCCATCTCTTGCACCTATCCCTTTTTCTGACATGATAAAGCAAATAACCTAAGAAACAAGCTTCTTAATGGCCTAGTCCAAACCCATTTGTCCAACCAAAATAAAATTCTCTCCCCCTCACCCACCACCCAATTAAAACCTCTAACTAACATACTTTCCCAACCTCTTGGACTTCTACCAATAGCAATAAGGTTAAACCCTCAATTTAGTCCCCCAGGGATTGTATTGACCCTTGAGTTGATCTTTAAACTAAAAAAATCCTTAATTTGGTACTTAAAGTTTCTAAATTTAACTCCAAGTTAGGCCTTTCGTTAAAAAATAGCTAACGTATTTGTTACTTGATGACCATTTGTGACATTAGTAACAAGACATGTCAATTGGTTTTTAATGGAGGAACCAACTTGTAGTCAAATTTAGAAACTTTATAGACTAAATAGAGGATTTTTTTAGTTCAAGGACCAACTTAGGGTTTGTACAATAGTTGAGGGACCAATTTAGGGGTTTAACCTAGTAATAACATCTTTTCAAACCCTCAACACATTACATGTATCAACAAAAGTAATATCTGCCTCCTTCTTCCCTCCATGATATTTCACCAAAATGACCATTTTCCAAAGACCTATCAATTCATATCCCAACCTATTCCACCATTTTCCAAGCAACACACAATTCCTTTTAACCAAATTCGCAACTCCCAACCCATCTAACTCCTCTTTACGATAATTATGTTCCTAACTCACCCATGGAATCTTCTTTATGCCCTCTACCCCTCCCCAAAAACATCTCCTTTAGATTTTTTCCAATTCAAGAATAACATAATTAGAAATCCTAAAACGAGACATATAAAATATAGCAAGTGCAAAAAGTACCAACCTAATAGCCTCTTCATCCTTTTCAGCCATTTTTCAAACACATTAAAGCCCTACACATGACTCTTTCTGAAATTGATTTTCAATTCCAATGTCAATTCAAACCATCTGAGAATAGTCTTTACAACCTAAATATTTTCTATACTTGTCTTTCCCATAATGATTGTATCATCTACAAATTGAAGCAAATAAATTGCTAAGTCCACTCCTCATACCACTATCTCTTGAAACAAACCCTCCCCCTCTACCATTTTTACCATCCCATTTTGACCTTCTCCTACCCATATGAACAAAAGTGATGATAATAAACCTCCCTACCTCAAACCCTTACTCACTTCAAACTCTTGAGTTCGACTTCTGTTAACCAAAACTGATATTGTAATCATAGACAGACATTCCATAATCCACCCTTTCCATCTATCTCTAAACCCCATCTTCCCTATCATCTAGTCCAAAAAAGACCAATCTAGACGATCATAACTTTCCTATCTACTTTTTTTCACCTCATCCACAACCTCATTCAATAAAAGAAGGCTATCCACCAATTGTCTTCCTCCAATAAAAGCAAATTGAGTTCACTAATAATATTTGACATCACCAACCTTAACTTGTTAGCCACTATCTTAGCCAATAATTTCTATAAACACCCAACAATTTTTCTTTGCTTAGTTGGATGTTTATATTAATTAATTTGTCATTAAATAAGTTTCAAATTTAATTTGTGTTTGATTTATATGAGCATTTATTGCCTATTACTATAGATATAGCTTTAAAACCTTTGTGAGTCTATCTAATAATTATGGCTTTTTACCCTTAAAGGGTGTCTCAAATGGTTAATAACTTAAGATTCTAAGTTAAAGATCTCGAATTCAAACCATGAGATGGGTGAAAATTGTTATTCCCTATTGTATAATTTATCATCTGATGTACCAATAAAAATTATGATTTTCTTTTTTGTTTTTTTTTTTTTTTTCCCCATGGTTTTTTTTTTTTTTTTGGTTCATTTAATGATAAGCTATATAAGAGGGGATAGTATTCTTTTTCTCCAATCCCTTCTCACTTGACTAAAAATTCAAACTTGAGATCTCCGATTTAAAATCTTGAAGTCTTTATTATCAAGCCACCTCATTGGCTATTTCTTTGTCCATATAGTGCCTATCATAGATTTGGTCTTTGGTATCTTCATTTTGATTGGCTAGGGTTTTGTAAAAAAAGGAGTGAGCATCAGAAACTAAGGGAAGTGGGAATGAGTAATGGGAATTTTTTCTTTTTAACTATTATTTATTTATTTAGAGTCGCACAATTCGAAAAATCATTTTTCATCCCTTCATCCACCCTAAATATGCTTATGTCTCAAACTCTCAAAATCTCTTACTTTTTTTTTTTTAAAATATCAATCAAACTAACATATTAATATATTAATAGAAATACAAAGTTACTCCATGGCAAACCATGTCTTCATACATAAGCACAACGTTAAACAAAAATCTAACAGCAATATCAAAATGAGCTAATTGACCATCTTCGTGACTATGATTTCTTGTATTTAAAATACGTTGGTTAAATGCCTTTTTTTGTCCCTCTATTATAGGAAAAAGCCCATTTTTGGTTCCTGTACCGAAAAAATCCCCTTTTTGATCCTTAAATTTTAAAATCCATCTCTTTTTTAGTCCCTCCGTTAATTTTTGCTCACATGGCATGTTAACTTAATTGGAACAGCTGATGTGGATATGCCAACATGTAAAAGATGCTTACATGGACTTAATGACATCCTCCATGTCACCCTCCCTCACGCGGAAAAGAAAAAAAAAAAAGGTTAAATGCTAAATTTGATTCCTCAACTTTATAGGCTTGCACTTTTTTGGTCCTTAAATTATTTTTTTCATTTTTTTTATCTTTTAACTTTAAAAATTGCACAATTTTGGACCTTCCGCCAGTTAAACATGATGTGACAGTTAAATAATTCCATTTGACATTTTCTCTTAATTTTTTTTTATGGCATGGTAATTATATAATTATAATTACATTATATAAATAAATAAAAATGTCACGTAGATAAATATTTATATTTTAATTAAAAAAATAAAATTACATTATTACCCTCACCTCCCAATCCCTCTTCTTCCCCTCCTTTCTTTCTCTTTCTTTCTTTCTTTCCTACCCAGATCGACTGGGTTTGTCGAAACCTAGCTGCTGGTCGTCCTATAAAAGGTTAAATGCTATGACATTGAGAGTTCATATTCTCACAAATCAAACTCATTAAAACCTGCAAAAAAAAAACTATGAACCCTAGCATGCTCCAGAGCAAAATTTGAGTTCTCTACCATCGAACCCAGTTACTGGTTTCATTAAAGCCACTGAGTTCATCAAGCTAGTAGATCTCACCAAATCAAATTAATCCTTCAATGAACAATATTAATCAAACTCTAATCCAATTCCAACAAAAATGCAATCAAATTGTAAATCAACTCTCAAATTTATCAAGAATTGAAAATGAAAATCAAAAGAAGAATGAAAAAACATGAACCCAGCATCGAAACCCAATAAGGCTGGGTTTCAACGAAACCAGCAAAGTTGGGTTTTGCGCAACCAGAATGGCTGGGTTGGTTGAAACCCAACCTTGCTAGTCACGCGGACCTAGCAGTTGGGTTTC
>BPVZ01000120.1:135388-158057 GCA_020521535.1 Rubroshorea leprosula
CGAGCCCCTTGGTGATGTATGGAACTAGCACCAGGCCGGAGACGGAGAAAGCCTTGGAGTGGAAGGACTATCTTAGCATGAATTATACTAATAATGCTGATGCGCTGCAATGTTGGCCCATAGAATGCAGGTGCATCCATCTTAATTATTCAGATCTTTTAAAAAAAATTTTTGTTTTGATTGACAAAGTAAAATATTTGTTAGAATTAAAAAAGAAAATGCTCGCTATAACTTAAGTTCACTAATTCAAACCATTGCAGGCATTTGTGTAATTTCCAATTTAAATTTTAATTATAGAAATTGAACATAAAATTTTTTTACTTTTATTTAAAATAAATTATCAATAAATTATTTAAGATGTTAGTTTGAACAATAGTACACGCGAATTAATCTTTATCATCACATAAGAGATTTCACAACTATTATAAAATAAAATTGTGTGTACCATTTCTTCTTATATTATACATAAGTGCTTTAACTTCTACTCAAAAATCAAGTAGACCCTTCTAGTTTTAGTCAAGGTAGCACTCAATGATTAAAGCTTGAGTATTTGAAGGAATCCACACAAAATTAGTAAGGAAATTGCTGGAAATCTTGATGGGAAATCTTGGAGTGACTATCAACTATAAGAGGATTGGTGCACTTACAAGCAGGTAGGTGGTTAAAATGAACTTTTAGCCACCATTTCCTAACCCAGGCCTTACAATTGGCATAGCACGCCATATCGATATTATTTTACGTACTTACAGTATTACTACAAGATGGAATTGGTGGTTCGCACATAAAGGTTGAAGATGATTTTGATTTCGGAAGGGGATCGAGAATGGTCAGAGATCCCACCCCTCCCCCAAGCTTTAATCATCAACAATGGTGACACATCATAGGTAATTTGAATCGAAATTACTCATTTTGTTTCTATTTAGTAGTCTGTTTTTTTAATATGCACAAGGTTCTTTTTTTTTTTTTTTTTTTTTCTATCCATCAAGAAAATTTAATTTTTTAAAGCACAAGAGGCATTTTCAACCATTATATCTATTATGCTAGGATTAAGGATTATCTACTTTAATTAATTAATTTAGATTTTTTATCAGTTTAATTTCTCTAGTATTGGAGAAATCATGAAAAAAACAAATAATTTCTCTTATCTTTGCCGTTTTCTCTCTTCCCTATGATAGTCATATAGGGATAAAATGAGAACCAAAAAACTAAATGTTGATTTATAGAAGCGTGCAAAATTACAGTCTAATATTTAAACCTCCAAAAGTGTTTCAATTTGTGTCCAATTAGATATTGAGTAATGGAAGGTACAAAAATGTGGAGCATACAGTTCAAACCACGAGAATGAGTCCAGAAGTGTCCATACCTGTATTTATGTCTCCAGGACCAAAAGAGAAGATTGCACCTCTGCTTGAGGTGGTAGAGAAAGATGGAATGCCTCGTTATCAGGAGGTTTTGTTTAAAGAGTACATAAAGAACTACTTTGTTGCTGTTGCAGATTACAAGAGGTCCGGTCCATCGAGTTTGCAGAGAGATTAAGGATTAATGTTTTGGAAAAAAACAAAAGTTAAATCTTATGTGGCACTTTGTGTATTACCATTCTTTAAATATTGTGAAGTATTCTTCTTCTTACTCTTTTTTTTTTTTTTCCAGCTATGTGATTTAATAGTCATTTGCATTTTTATAATGATTTATTGCTTGATACTAGAATGAAAGGAGAAGTTTGAATTTTTGGGTTTTAGGATAATAACTTACTAAAGAGTATAATTTCTTTTTGTTATATAGAACAAGTGTTTGATAAATTACTTGAGTAAAAATATAATTTTCACCCTATGTTTTGAATTTTTAACTTAAAAGACAATACTTAAGGCAATTCTGCAAGAGACGCCCGTTCTTGCCTCAGCTAAAAATTGAGACAGAGTGTGGCAACTCTGTTCCAAGTAGAGGACATTTAGTATATTGCGTTATATGATCACAATGATATTACAGGGCTAAGTAAGATTTACACGGGAAAAAGTTCAAGCAAGGGCCAATCTTCGAGTGTAATTTAGTTTCAAGGCATGTGTCGGTTGCTGTTTTGTGTCGATAAAGGATATAAATTTTTTTATTTTTTTATTTAAATTTAAAATTTTAAAACTGTTAAATTAAATAATAAGTTTTTATTTTTATTTTATTTTTTTTTGAACAAATTCACGTGAAGTCGGATTCGAACTGTTACGTGAAGGTGGGGGGAATGCACATATACGTCACCTGATGTTACTGGACCCGAAGATCAAATGCAATAATAAATTTTTATTTAAGTATATAAATTTTGTTATTTTTTATTTAAAATAAAAACTTTACCTTATTTAGATTTAGGTTATTACTTATTATGTCATCATTACCATTAAATAAATCTTTAAATTAAAAAAAATACAAAATTTATATGTTTATATCTATAGCTTTTCTCTATATCTAATCAAGTCAGAGGTCTTCCACATTCGTTTGCCTTTCCTATTTATAAATATATATATAGAATTCACGAGAGCTAAGTTTTAGCATTCTTAACTCTGTATGTATGTTCTACCAAAAAAAAAAACTCTGTATGTTAGTATATTTTATTATTTAAATTTAATTTTTTTATTTTAATTAAAATAAATTATTATTAAATTATTTAAATAATTAATAATAAAATTTACTGTTACTCTTAAGGAATTAATTTTTGTAAGAACTCATTATTAATAAGCTCATTTAAAACATCATTTTCATTTAATTTAACCAGCAATCATTATTTTCCGGCATTCCCCTACGTGGCAGTGGCGGCCAAGTTTCTTTAGTTCGCAGGAGGCAGGACAAGTCTCAAATTCTATCTTTTTTCGAACAGATGCTATTAACACAGTATTTCTTCTCATAAAAAAAGAAAAAAAGAAAAAAAGCAATCATTATTTTCCAATATATGGTAATAAATAAATATACAAATAAAATAATATTTTACAAGTCAAATTAAATATTAAAACTATAAAAAAATAAAATCTCCACTGAGAACTTAGAAAATCACGAGCAACGATCTTCTGATTCCCAGGATCTTCGATACTCAATCCCTCCACGAAATTTGCAGCTTTGCTTACGGTAATTGCATCTGATTATCTGAACATGGACGAAAAAGAAGAGTTTCTCAATGAGTTCGGAGAGGATTATGGCTATCCAAATGGTCCGAAGAGCATCGACGAAATACGAGCTACTGAATTCAAGCGATTGGATGAGAACGGTTCTTTTCCTTCTTTCTTTTCCTGTTAAAATGATTTCAATTTCACGTTTTTGTTTTGTTTCTGAGGTAGAAAATTTGAAAACAAGCTCAAAGGTTATTTTCTCCGATTTGGTTTGTTTGGTTATCGAGAATGTTGGAGTGAACTAAGATAAATATTTAATTAGTTTATACTTTTCTTTTTCGATATCCAGTATTACTGTTGCAGCTGCTATGTGCAAGTATTGGTGGGAGAAAACAAGAAGTTGAAATCTTGAATTTGATTTTTTATTTTTATTTTTATTTTTTTCAATTTCATCACTCTAGGAGCAGTAGAAACTAAAGTCTTGATTTAACTGAGTCTATTTTAAATATTTTTCTGAATTTTTATGGTAGTAACGAAGGAGCCAACAGGGAATAGTGATTCATAGAAGATTTAAAGTTTTGTTCTTTAGATGTTTGATTATTTGTTCTGTTTGGAAATTATAGGTACTGTTTACTTGGATCATGCTGGAGCGACTCTTTACTCCGAGTTGCAGATGGAAGCGATCTTCAAAGATCTCACTGGCTGTGTTTATGGAAATCCACGTATCCTCATAAGCAAATTATCTTCCTAATCAGTTTTTTGTATAAGTGTAGTTATCTTTGTTCCTGAAGAATAATGCATAAATCCTTCACCTTGAACCAAGCCACTCCGTATTTTCTTTTTCTATCTTTTTCTTTATTTGTTCTATTCCTTTCTTTTCCAATGGCTTCTCAAAAGTTACTTTTGCTAAGATTTTCTTAATGAACTTAAGTTATTATTTTTTTGAAGGATTAAAAGAATGTCCTTGAGATGTTTAATGACAGCATGAGAAAAGGAAAAATAGAAAACACAAATGGATATACTGGTATTAGAGGTGGACAGATTTAGGAGAGATGATGCAAAGCTGTATTGAATGCCATGGTGTTTAGCTATATGGACTAGTAAGTCACTTATTGTTTGTTTTCATTGTTTTCTGATTGCACATTGTCAAGTGGAATTCTTAATTTGAATTTAGATAGCCAAAGTGAATCTAGTTCAGCCACTTCTGACATCATAAGGGAAGCACGCCAACAGGTACTAAGTGTTCACTTAGGCTTTGTCATACTTGTTTCACTAAGTTTTATTATTATTTTTTTTTAACCCTTCTTTTGGGTTTTCAAATTCCTAATTTTTAAATAAAATGTTTGCTGATGATATATAAGTTTGACAAATCGTAATTCTTGGTTACCTGTGATTGTGGTTCACTGGCAATAAGCTGTTTTTGGTGATTTGCTGCTTTTTTTACTAGGATGTTTTGTTACATTTATCAATGCAATAGGGTATAAGTCCCCCCTCTCCTTGAACATCAAGAATTGAAATCATAAATCTTCTCACTATAGCAAGAATTTTCAGTGAGACTTCCTAGTCAAAAATTCCATGCTGAAATCCCTGGACACGAGCTCAATGGTTATTATCTCTGGCTTTTATAATTTTTATTTTATTTCTTTATTGTTGCAGGTCCTTGATTACTGCAATGCTTCTCCGAAAGATTATAAATGCATATTCACTTCTGGGGCAACAGCAGCATTGAAGCTGGTTGGGGAAAACTTTCCATGGAGTTGTCAGAGCAGCTATATGTACACGATGGAAAATCACAATAGTGTACTTGGGATCAGAGAGTATCCTGTCATTATTGCAATTTTGTTTTTCTCCTCTTATTCTTATTATATTATTTACCATTTATTCTTTGCAGTGGTTCAATGTTGATACTAATCTATAGCTAAACTCATCTTATATTCTCATTTACAATTAGTTGCCATCTAGATTGTGGATCATGTGTCAAAGCAAGGATAGCAATGGTTATTTATAGGCTTAGATTAGATTCTTTCACATACCACTGGTGGCCAGTTTCAGTATCTTTAATCTCTAGTTACATTGTCTATCCCTAATATTTTTCAGATATGCACTTGATAAAGGAGCAGCAGCCTTTGCTGTAGACGTTATAGAGGGTTTTCTTGATGAAGTATCCAGCAGCCCCGTGGCTGTGACCTCTCTGAAGGTATCACAGCATCCAGTCCAGAGAAGAAGTGAAGTCAGATTTCTAGAAAGGGAGCTTACGGGTAACATTTAGATTAATAGCTTACAACTAATAATGGAAAACCAAATCTCCATATAAAACTGACAAATTATGAGTTCCTTTCAAGTTTCAACTATGGCAGTTGTGGTTCTTATCATAAATGGCCTGTTATTAATAGATATTATCATATTAGCCTGTTTAGAATTGATATGCTGCTCTGTTCTCCTCCATTTGAGAATTTGGTTATACTTGATTTGTGTTTCCTAAAAGCTTTTGCTTTGTTTAATGAAGTGACAGATCCTACTTGCTTTTCTGGATTGAGAATATATGTTATTTATGGGACACATGATAAGCAACTAAGAATTCAAAATTTAAGCAGATTTTGGCCTCTCTTTAATAAATCCAAGTTTCTAAAAGGCACATCAATAGTAATCTCTATGTGATATTCATATTGTGATCGTATCACAAAATTGGGAATTGATCCTGCTTTATTGTTATTATTATTCCAAATCTTTGATGTTCACAAAATTTAGGTGTTAGATGACCACCTTTGAAGGGAGCTGTGTTACATGTTAGGTTCATGACTTTGAGCATGGAAACATTATTGAAACACTGGAACTTTTAAGAAATATAAGTTTGTTTCATCTGCATCCTACAATACTTGTTTCATGTCATGCTTTACTTACTGCAGGTGGTGTGCATAATCTATTTGCATTCCCCTCGGAGTGCAATTTCTCAGGATTGAGATTTAATCTTGACCTGGTGAAGATTGTCAAAGAAAATGCTGAAAGAATTCTGGAAGGCTCTCCTTTGTCTAAGTATGTGATATGAGATGAAACAGTTTGATCTGATTTTTTCCATTAATACTGTCAGCTGCACTGAATTAATGAGGACTCATGGTGTTATGTGTTCTTAATTTTGAACTCATGAACACCTTCATAAAATGAGTTCTGGTTAACCAAAGATCGTTTTTGTACCAAAATCTTCAAAAGTTGCTCCTTTATTTAATTAGTCTGTGTGCTTGATTCTTTTCCACCCTTTTAGCAAAGTCGTTGGATACTTATTTATTCTTTTTTTGTGATAAGGGGCCATTGGATGGTCCTAATTGATGCTGCAAAAGGATCTGCAACACAACCACCGGATTTGTCACTTTATCCTGCAGATTTTGTGGTACTCTCGTTTTATAAGGTAATTATGTGAGTTTTGTTTAGAAGTTTTAGTGTGTGAGTTGGGTGAGCACTAATTTTTTTAATAATGATTCTTTTGTGTTTGGAGAAACTGACTTATTGCCTTGACAATTTGCTTTCTGTTGATGTTTTAGCTATTTGGATATCCAACTGGTCTTGGTGCTCTTGTTCTCCGGAATGGTATGTGCTCAAATCTATAAGACATTTTCCTTTTGAAGTCGTTATGTGATGATACTTTTCAAGTTTCAGATATCACTATTTTTTTTCCATAATTGACTTCTAAAAATAAAAAGAGAACAATGTTTCTTTTGTATTGTATTTAAAATGAGAAGAGAAGTTCCTTTGGTAGGATTTTATTAGTCTGTTAAACAGATGCAGACTATTGAAGAAACAGGCTCTGTTGACAATCAAAATGGGGCTAACTTTGGCATATGGTATTATTTTTGTGATTTCACAATTATTTGGAAAGGGATTTAGTCTTCTTTCTGAAATTGCATACTCATTCTTGTCCACTGTAGTTTGGCAATCATCAAATTAGAATTTGACAGCATGGAAATCTAAGTCTCGTTCAATTTTTAAAGATTCTCAATGGATTAAATTGTGTATGTGGGGAACATAATGTTAGAAGTATCTGAAAATGGGTGGAGAAACTTGTCTGCACTTCCAGAGTCTGTTTTTTCTTTGGATAACCTTCTGTTTCATTTTATTTTAAAATCAGTTAGATGTCAAATGTGATTAATGGATGTTTGGCAGCAAATAACATGTGTGCATCCCACGTTTGTCATATGTGCCATATGGTAAATTTCCAAGTCACCTTGGTAACGATTAATATCCTACTTTTAATAAAACTTGTTTCTCAAGATAATGAATTTAATTATTTAAGTGAGAGAGAAAGCCTGTTCTGCTCTTTTAATGTGCTTCACATGAATGGAAAGGACCTACTTGCCCTTTTGTTTTTATGTTTTCAGATTAGATGCATTTTATTGAGGTTTCTTCTTCCTGAAACTGAAAGAAGATAACTTTTTTAGTAGTTTCTTAGTTTCTTGAGAGATGATTAATTTATGTCTTTTTGTATGTTAAAGAAGATTATTATTGTTGTGATTTTTTTATGTCAAATTAAACCTTTAGGCTTCCTTGGTTAAGTAATGTTATCTTGAACTTATACAAGAGGCAACATCCCTATTTTGTTCTCTTGATGAGGTGATCTTAGACATGCTAAAATTTATATATGGAATTTCAATCAAACTTAATTCTAACTCTTCTTCTTTTTTCTGTTTATTATTTTTTGGTAACTAACAGATGCGGCCAAGTTACTGAAAAAGGCTTATTTCAGTGGAGGTTTGTACTCAACTCTTATGAAGCTAATGAGCAATGCACTTTGTTTTTCTTAACTAAAGGGTTATCCTGAATTGTTTTGATGTGGCATTTGTTGTGGCTATATATTCAAGTTACAAGGTGGGCCTGCCTTGCATTTTGCCTATTGGTTTTAGTGCTTGCACTAATATGATAGTGACCTCAGGTTGTTTGTTACCCCATTCATTGACTATAAGCCCGTTTCATATCTCATATGATTTGTATCAATGCACGTACATCTATTTCAATTTTTCCATTGGGCTTACATGTGAGGGGAAATGTTAAGTTTTGAAGTTATACTATTTTCCAACACTGGTTTAATTTAGTCTGTCATAATTTACATTCAAGTTGGGCGTTCTCCACCTATACTAGGTGGTTTTAAGTTGAATGCATTGCTGTGTTCATAACCATAAAATTTACAGGTACAGTTGCTGCCTCAATTGCCGATATTGACTTTGTTAAAAGAAGAAAAGGTGTGGAGCTTTTTGAGGATGGTACGAGTTCATTCCTGAGCATTGCATCTATCCGTCATGGATTCAAAATACTCAATTCCCTAACTGCATCTGCGATCTTCCGGTATGCCAAATTGGTTCCTTTAACAACATGCTTGTCCCTTCGAATAAAAGTGGATAGATCCCCTTTATAAATATTTTACGTTTTTCTTGCATCTATGTTGAATTACTATTTTCTGTTTTCCTAATTGAAGGTTTTAGCTTCCTTGTTGCTGGACTTTGAAATTGTCTTTTTCATTATTATTGCCTCATGTAACTCATGGTTACGCCTAAGAATTTGAATGTTGTCTATTTCATTATTCTCAGTCTTGTGCTGGTTGAGGAATGTGACCTAATCTGGTCTATCAGTGATGTTATTTTTGCTTCTCTAACAAAACAATTGTGGATGATGCTTCATATTGGCAATCCATATCTTTTTCTTGTTTCTGTTCTTGTTAGATTCATTTTTGTCTGTATAACTTAGTGTTTTTACTAGTGTAATGATTTACAAACACTTTTTCTCTATTATGTCTTTAGTTTAGGGTTTTAACAGCTCTGTTTTATGCTGTTTAATTCTTTATGATCAATGTTATTTGTGTTCCTTTCATGGAGGCTAACATGCTATAGTGTTAAGTTTATACGTCGAATTTAATGAAGTAGGTGTGTTTGTGCCCGTTATCTTTTCTCCTCGCATAAGCCATTTCCTCTTTCATTTCTTTCGTATTCTTCTGTACCATTTTAGAATAATTAAACGGCCTCTTATATCATTTATTGACATGTTGTGAACTATTTTTTCCTTTCTTCCCTGCCCTCTAGGCATACAGCATCACTTGCAATATATGTGAAGAAAAAGCTCTTACTTTTGAGGCATGCAAATGGAGCCAGTGTCTGCACAGTTTATGGAAGCCAAACTTTGAAGGTTTGAATGGAGAACTGTATCTCAAATCTTTTCCATTGTTGACACATCAAGCATAAATTAAAGCATTGGTATTGTTTATAGCAGATTAGCAGTGTTCCATGTCACTGGTTCACATATATCATGAGCCTCTATCAGCAAGTGCAATATAATAGAACTTAACATGTTGAGTTCTGGATTGATTTTGTTGGATGAAAAATCTTCTCTTAGATTCCATGTTAATATAATCATTGGCTTCAAAACCAACCATTTTCTACAACTTAAGGCTATAATGCTTTGATGTCTGTTCTACTAGTAATTTCTTGGGTTGTGCAAAATTTAATTGTTTTACAATTTTTTTCCTATAGGTTTCTAGTCATGAATCTGGTCCCATAGTCTCTTTCAACCTGAAAAGACCTGATGGTTCTTGGTTTGGATACCGGGAGGTTGAAAAATTGGCATCCCTATCTGGAATTCAGCTACGGGTAAATCTCGAGAAATACCCAGTTGCATGCATGCTTGCATATGCGCATAAAGTTTTTCGTTTGATAATTTAATCAACCCTTCAATCTGGCTGTATTCCCCATTTAATATTCTGTTTTTTTTTTTTTTTTTCTTTTTTCTGTTTTCATTGCATTTGAAAAGTTTAAAGAATGATATGTTTTTCTCATTATAAGGTCGCAAGATGCAATTCATCAGTCATCGTATTAGTCTTTTATTCAGGAAATGACTCAGACAAGGTTAAATTTGTTGCTGAGTTCAATTCTGGATTATGTGAGGCCCTCTATTGTTTTCATGATTATAAACAAGCGAAATGCTCAAATAAATAGTGGACTAATATTCACGTAGTGTCAAAATGAGTACAAGGAGACTGTAGGTTTTCTTCTTCTTAAATTTACATGTATTTCTTTTTGAATGAGAGCACATTCACATTATTCCACCTTCCTAGCCTTTTAGAAAGAGACGTTAGACAAGTGCAGAGATTGCATGATGTGAATGAAGCAATTATCATACTTGAAAGACTAAGTTCCTATAATGCATTTGTAGTTAACATCATGAAGATTTTAGGGTACTATAAGATCTGTGAATGATAAGTGCATCTTGCATGACCCCCACTTTGCTAAATCAGTATGCTGATGGTGGTAAAATTAAGGATGCAGTTTGATTATTGCATTTTCTTATTCATTTTGAAGATCTGAAGAATCTAACATTGGGCAAAAAGACAAACATTGATCCCATAAAGTAGAACACTAAAAGTTTGTCTTGGTGGGTAAAATTAAGAGTGTAATTATTTTTTAATTAGTCTAATCTGCTGCCATCTTTAGTCAGAAGTTCTTTATAGTTTAATAGTTTCGAAAAAAATAATATTTCAAGTTTTCATAATTGAGAGAATTACTTGACATGGTCTCTATTTATGATTTAGTCTCCATGCAATTCTTGCCATTCTGTCTGTTAATTACAGGGTTTTTTTTTTTTTTTTTTTTGAGAAGGTTACAGGGTAATTGGTTTAGGGGATTTTAAAGTTGAGTTTATTTATCCTTATTGATTAATGACAAGAATCCTTTCTTCTTTGTGGTATTTTGGTTTAGACAGGATGCTTTTGTAATCCTGGTGCATGCGCAAAATATCTTGGCTTGTCCCATTCAGATCTTCTTTCAAATATAGAGGTGTGTATTTCCTTTGTAAGGTTCTTGTTTGCCATTAAGATATTAATGGTTGCATTGTGTGGTCTACAGTGTTGCAGAATGCACCAGGCTGTGCTAGGCACTGGGCCACTGCCTAGTGCCTAGGTGGTGCTTTGGTGCCACCTAAGCTCTATTAAGCACTCTAGGCATTTTTTTTTTTGCAAAAAATAAAGCCAGAATAGAACAGAAAATTCAAAAAAATATAAATCCCTAACTCCACTTCCTAAGGCCTAGGGAAGTTGGTGGACCATCACCTAGGCAACCTTTTTGCAACACTGGTAGTCAATACTATTACTAGTTTAGTGTAAGCTGAAACATAAAATATAAGTATAATAAAACCTTTTGAGTTCAATTTCAGGCTGGGCATATTTGCTGGGATGACAACGATATACTGCATGGAAAACCAACTGGAGCTGTTAGAGTATCATTTGGTTACATGTCCACATATGAGGATGCCAAGGTGGATTTTCTTTGCTGTCCTGCAAGTTTGATTTAAAATCTTAATTGCAAAAATGGAGATAAAAGGATTTTCCTCATCTCTCTACATTTTCTTTACTTGTGTTCATGCTTTTGCCATTCATCACATTCTACCTGAATTTATGGTATGAGATCCAGATCTGAAGGGATGGTGAATTATTTGTACCTTTCTTAGCAGCATGGTTATTTTAAACTTCTGGTTGCAGTACTGAGAAAAATTCCTAGCCTCGCCTTTTATCATTGTTTCTATGCTTCAATAACTGTACTTGACCTTCTGAATTCTTTTCCATTTTTTTCTTTCAAAACATGCAGAATTTTATGGATTTTGTAAGACGCTCCTTTGTATCAATTCCAAGTGGGCATGGAAATGGGTATCCGTTGGCAGCCAGGTCCATTCCTTTTCACTGTGAAGGTTGTTTTTAACTTCACGTTATGATTCATCCCCAATAAGATGTACATTTCATGTTTGCCAGCGTCCCACCCAGCATTGCCTTCAGAAATTACTTTAGTCATGTTGAATGGTCTCACAACAAAACCATAAGAGGAAAGATTCGTGTAGCATAGTTTGTTCTTTTAACTTTTGGTGTGGCTATGTGATGTCTTGGTTGTTATTGAATTGCAGGCATTGAAAGGCATGTAGCAAGTTCTAGTTACTACCTCAAGTCCATCATCATCTACCCAATAAAATCATGTGGAGGATTCAGTGTGGAAAGCTGGCCTCTAAGCAGTACAGGTAACCTTTTGTTTACTTTGGGATTTATATGTTGTTGGCTTTACTAAGTGAGAACGTGATTCACTTTTTTTCCCTTCGTGATTGAAGTATGAGTTTAATTAATTTGTTATATAATGATTTTTTTTTTTTTTTACTTGCATTTTAATTTTACTATTTACAATGGTGGAACATGATGACCTGTTTTAACGATTGCTTACCATCATGCATTGCCTTGGTTGCACTTTGTAATGGGACCCAAGTGAAGGTCTATATTATCATACTGAGTAGAATGCCTAGCAGTGGCCAATATCTTTGAAGTCCCTTGCTGCCATTGCATACTGGGCTGATAAGTGCATCCATTGCCGCAGTGGTTGTCAGTCCCTGAGTTTTTTATGTTTAAGTCAATTAGAATGGTAGTTACCCTACTCGGTACTGTTTCTTCTTGATATATTCTTGCAAAAAGCATAAGACCCTGTGTTGGAACAAGTAGAGATAAAGCATATCTTCCAATTAGTTGAAACTCAAATATGATCGACATTCTGGGATTGAAAAGTTGTTTAATGGTTACCCTAAAGATGATCTGGCAAGACTCCGGATGATTTAGACATTGGCCTAGACTTTGTCCTATTATTAATATGGTAAAGTAAGGCAGAACCCATGCTTTAGAAGATGTATAACTTTTGGTTGACCTCAAACTTTCAAGGCCATTGCAGTGTGATGCTCTAGCTGTATTAGGTAGTCTTACATCTCAATTGAAAACATTTTGTGCTTTGCATCAGCAAATCCATCTCCATCTTGGATGTAGCAAATTATTCTTTAACAGTCATACAGATTTCTTGCATGTGTGCTTGTCTGCATGGTGCTTACACTGTTCAAGAGATCTTTCTTCGTGTCATTTTCTTTCGCTAGGTGGTGGTAGATCACTTTGTCTATGATATAAGCTCAATTAATTTTACCCTGAAAGCAGGTTTCAAACATGATCGAGAGTGGCTTCTCAAAAGCCTGACTGGTGAAATTCTTACACAGAAGAAGGTAAAATGGTTATCTTCTTTCCAAGAATTGTGTTCCTCTCTTTGTGTCCTTAAATCTTTTTCCTAAATTCTGCATTATGATTTTTTTTGTTATATTTCACAAAGATTAATTAATTAGTTAGTAGCCAGCTGAAAAAGTATACTTGGAGCTGTGTACTGCTAGATGTGCTATGCAATTTCTTCAAATACCATGTTATGAACCAGTGAGAAATTACTTCTGGCAGATTTATAAAGAGCTGTTCAAAGTTTCTTCCAGCTGCCTACATTGGTTTTACATAAAGCTTTGCTTTTGACCACACATGTTTACCAACTCTACTTTTGGGAGAGTTGTAGGAGTGGGAGCAAAGGGGGAAGAGCTGGAGGTTGCCATTGTTGGTTTCAAGGAGATTGTAGGATGTGCTTCCAAACATACTAAAACGGCTTCCATGTAGTTGGACAAATTGGCCAAAAAATAAAAAAGAAATGAAAGAACTTGGTGGCATTGTTTTTTCACATAGTTTATTTCTCAACAATAAAATGGATACAAGATCTTTCTATAAGTTGCATGATATAGTCTGAAATTAATATGTCCATCAGCGGTCCCTCCCTGTTATGTATTGGAAGAAATTGATATTACCATGAATGAAATTCTAGTTAAACCCTACATTATTGGATTCTTTTGGAGCTGAATGAATGAAAGGATTTACAGCTTGTCTTGAACATATTAATTCTTTTGTTGGATTGATCTCATAGATATTTTCTAATCAATAATGAAATTAAAGTTTAAGAACTAGCTTTTCATTTTTTGGTAAATGTCCTCTTTCTCACATTTGAAGTACAAATCTCTGCAATGATTGACATGTTTTCTTTGTCCGTCCTCAAGGGTTTGGCATTATAATCATCACATTCATCTTCTCATGGTGTTTTTTCTTTGTTCTTGAATTAATTTGTATTTATCACTGTTTCTGATGGAGAAAACTCCTATTTATGAGATCATGTGTTAATCTTACTCTTGTTGTAGGTTCTTGAAATGTCCCTTATCAGTACCTTTATTGACCTCAATAAGGAAATAATGTTTGTGAAGTCACCACACTGCAAAACAAAGTTGCTGATCAAACTAAACTCAAATTCCAATCAATACAGGAGTAACGGAACAGAAGAAATTTATTTACATGGTCAAAGGTCTGATACTAAGTACATGTTTGTTATTTCATTGCTATTTTTGTCATTTGACAAGAATTATTTTACTTTAAAGTGTGGTATGCCCTTTCCTTCAGACTGCAACAGTTTGTGGTAAAAAAATGCAACATTTTAGGTTTTTTTTTTTGGCCAACAATATAGATTGTCAACCTTTTTGGTCGGTTATAAGTTTTATTTTATTTTTATTTTTTGGTCTGGCTATCAGTTGGTTATATGTCTGTTTAAGAGAAAGTATGTTTTGAAACCATATTTATGAATTTCTTGATTTTCTTCATTTTCATTTTGGCAATAAAGTGAATAGAGTATTGATAAATAATTTACATTTTATGTTGATTGTATAATCTAAATTAACTCTTAGTGGAAGTTTTTCAGTTTGCTTTTGTGTTCTAAATCATCTCTTAACACCTTTAATTTCCAATGCTGACTGGAAGAAAACCAGTATCTGTGTCATCACCTTTTTTTTTTTTGGATAAAATGTAAAAATTTTATTTACCGAGAAACTGTGTGTACAATTAAGCAATAAACTGCTACAAAGAATAAAAACTCAAACTGTCAGAGTTTAATTTTAGTCATCACTTCGTTTTTTTTTTTTCCAGCAAGTCATGGCCTAGGTTGACCTTAGTTACTGCTGTGACTGGAGGTGAACTCATATTAGAGTGTTCTCCAAGGTTCATCTGGTTTGAAAAATGTGAAATTTCTAGGCAGGTGGAAAAATGATAATCTTTTATAACTAGTGGTACAACTGACTGGAGAGTATAAGTAAAAACAAAAACTTCTTACTTTTTGAACACCTACAATTTAAAAGGAGTTCTGCTGAAATTTTCAATTTAAAAGACAAGAAAACTATTAAGTGAGGACCCAATATTCTGATGCAAAGGAGAGCATTCCAGAAAATCTCTATTTTAATGTTGCAGTGTGACAGTTAGTTGCGAAGAACAGAATAAGATATCAAAATTTGGCAGCCTTTCTAGAAACTTTTTACAATTTCTTTACATGCAACTGTCTATCAAATGTTAAAATATAAATTTTATATTTCTTTTGGAAATGTGTGTATTTTCTATGTATGTAAGATACTGTTTTTTTCTATATTGCAAGATAACAATTACTTATGTGCTTTAATATCAGATATGATGCACAATGCTATGGACATGATATCAACCAATGGTTTAGTGATGCTGTTGGCCATCCTTGCATTTTGTTACGATCTTGTCATTCCCAGAATTGCTTCTCTTTGAGGAGGAACCATATGGGCTGTTGCAGAGATGTGGACAGCACACTGAGTTTTGCCAATGAAGCTCAGTTCTTACTAGTTTCTGAGGAGAGTGTGTCTGACCTCAACAACAGAATAAGTTCAAGTATGATTTCTACTGAACTATCCTTGTCATTATAAGCTAAAACTTGCATCTCAGTATATGTATAAATAACTATAATGATTTTATGAGTGAGAGCTTCAAATCCTCAATGAAAACGTATGACTAGATGGGCAGTTTAAGGTATATTCCACATCCCATGCAGTTGAGTTTGTCATAAAATTGCAGATGATTCTGTTTCCAATTGAACAGTTCTCTCTTTTTTGGGTGATGTTTTACTGTTGGCCAGTTTCAATCTTAATTACTTGACACTTGGGATAGCTCATCCTTGTATCCACATTCTACAGGACTATTTGCCATTAACCTCTTTAAAGTTGCCATAAACATTTTACCTTATTGCTGCTTGTCCTTCCAAATTTGCTGTTACATGATTAAGAAATTTCAGTGATACTATTTTGCTGAATGTTGGATTCTATATGTTTTTGTTTGGGATCCTCTTTCTTAATTTGGTGGCTCTTCTGATCACTCATTTTCCCCTGGTTTCTTTGTTCTAAGCACATAGATATTTCCTCAACCCTTTCCCAGTACTCAAAAAGAACCATGCCATGCATCTTCCGTGTCTTCAATATTTTGCCTCCCCTGTCAACCAGTGAATGATTTCCCTTTACGTTTAAATGACTGGTGTGTGCATGTGTATTAGGCAAGGGAAAAAAGTGGGTGGGGGTGGGAGAGAACTTTCAGTTTCCTGTACATTATCCAATGCCTTTTATGGTGGGTGTTTGAGAATATATTAGTTCTTTCCTGTATGCTATTAATGTGAAAATATATATAAATAAAAAATCTGTGCTAGCAGACACTCAAAAGAGGACTCATGGAGCACAAACTCAAGTCAGTGCCATGAGATTTCGGCCAAACCTCATCATATCTGGAGGCAAACCTTATGCTGAAGATGGATGGAGAAAACTTAAGATTGGGAACTTCGATTTTACTGTAAGTTCTGGACACCTCTAATAAATTTGTTTTAACTTTTTATTTATTTTCTATAACAGAAAAATCAATCTTTTGTCTGACTATTATGTTGTTATACTAACTTTTAACTCCATACTGCTTTGGTGTTTATATTGTCTCAAGTTCTCGACATTTTAACCTCGCCTGGTAATTTTCACCTATACCACATATTGTACTGACATTTATATATTGGGAAAATAGTTTAGAAGACATAAAATGTTGAGAATTTATCATTTGAAGTATGAAGCTGTTAGCACTAACAGATTGTGCTAGTTTTGACCAGTAACTATGACCTAATACTAATAGAATCCAATAAAGATAAATCAGATTTATCTTCTTGCTTAAAGGTAAGCTTATATCACTTCGCCTTACATATATGATAGCTTTTTCTACCTTTTTCCAGTCTATAGGGGGATGCAACCGTTGCCAGATGATCAACATTTCCCATCAAGGAGAGAAAGTATGGAAAGCAAATGAGCCTCTGGCAACTCTAGCATCATACAGGAGAGTAAAGGTTAGCAATAGTATATCTAATTGAAATCTGTCACTCTCTCTATCCTCAACTTCCAGTGCAAGTAAAATAAGATCTTTATGAATCAGGGGAAGATTCTCTTTGGGATATTGCTGAGATATGACTTGGAAAAGAAGGTTGAGCTAGATCAATATTCGTTGCTTAAAGTGGGGGAAGAAGTACATCCAGATTTGGTATAGAGATAAACAGAGAAAATTCCATATGCAAAGTTGAGAGGGACTGAAGGTTTTGTTGAGAAGGACTTACATGAAGGGTTGCAAAACTCCCAAACAGAAAGATACTCGTAGGTACACAATAAGACAAGGACCAGAAGCCTTCAAAATGTTTTTGTTATTTACACATGCTCTAACTAGAAAAAGTAGGAGCACTTTTAAGGGGAATCATTTTTGGTCCAACCCTAGTTTATACAGTGGAAGAAACTGTTCTAACCTATAAGCTAGGTGGAATAAACACTTGAGGAGCGCTATTTGCACTCGACATGGGCCTGAGTGCACAGGCACTCATCTGCCAATTGGTTTCCATTTTTTTCTTTGTTCTTTTAAACTTTTTAATTTAAAAAATAACACCCTGGCCAATTAAGGCCGAGTGCCTTTGTGTCCTCTTTCTCATAGGTCTCCAGTTTGGGGTGGCATGAAGGAATTTAAAAAAGAGAAGGGGAAACCCAAAATTGTATGCACTATTTTTAATATACCTCAATTGGATTGGTTATGGTTGTATTTTCAACTAGGCTTATATCATCTACACAAATGTTAATTTTGGTTGGATTTTGTTCTCTATCTGCTGTTGGAAAGGCACAAGGCAATGATAAAGTCATTGCGCCTGTTAAGTTTTAGCAAGAATAACATTGTTATTGTCAACAATTTAGATGGTTTAATAATAATTTTTTTCTAATAGAAGATTTTTTTTTTTTGGATCAAATTGAAATTAGTTATATATATTAGTTAAGTAAGTGAAAGATAAATGGAATTTGTGGAGCTCGAACGTATTATCCACGGTAGGTGAACGGTCGTAACTTAAAGTCCATGTCACAAGATTAAAGCCGACGATTTTTTCTAATAGAAGAATTGAACAAGTTCTAGATTTAGATTTTAATAGCATGAATTGTATCTTATTATATAATTAAAAATAAATAAATAAATAAAATAACATTATTATTAGGTAACGAAGAAAATGAAAAGCCTTGAAACGTTATATGCAACCAACCTAGAACCAGAGTTAGGTTAGATACTGTTTTCCCTCTTTTTTTTTGTCATATAATTGTGCATGAACAGATCCAGTTGTCTACCTTTGAAAATTTTAGACCTCTGTGGAAATTTTTTTTTAAAAAAAAAAAAAAAGAAAGAAATTAAAAACTCAAGACTTACATTTAGGGATGGGACTGTGGTTACTGTATAAAATGTTAAAATAATATTTAAAAATATCAATTTGTTAATTATTTTAATTTATTAATTAATAAATAAAAATAATATAATTAATTATTAATTAATTATTATAATTATTAATTATTTTTATTAATTAAATTAAATAAAATCAATAATTTTAAAGATATCATTTTACAAATTTTAATAACTTTAAATTAAACCAGTCCTGAGCGCAGAATGCATGATGAGCTTTGAAAGTCGCGGTGAAACAAATTCAAACTTGATCTGATTTAGTTTGTGTGGATGAAAAGAAACACAACAATTTAGACTTCAACTTGATTGACCCAATTAAGTTCGCTATTTTCTTCCATTCATAAAAGTCTTTTGAAAGCTCACTCTTTGACCAAAATCAAAAGCATCTAAAAAGACGAGACAGTAGAGACAGAATATAGTCGCAATCATTGTCCAATTAACATTGTCTTCCGGTGTACATATTTGTAAACTTCAAAGGTCATACGCACCTACGCAAAATAGTTAAGTTTTGTGCATATTTGAAAATTTCAAACAATTATGTAATAAGTAAAATTCCACAAGTTTACAGTTTTTCTTAAAAATTATACTCCTTCGATCCTACCCTATTCTTACCCATATATCTAACTTTTAATTAACTCTACATGTAAATTTATATGATACTTTATGTAGTATATTAATGATAATTTTTAGTATAAAATTCTTGTTGAATAATTTAATTTATAATTTTACCAAAAAAATTTAAATTTATAAAAAAATTTAAATTTTATATATATATGTGAAGATACCATAGGGTTTATTGTCATCCTAAATTTTTTTTAAAGATTTATCAAAAAAATCTACTTTCTAATTAATATTCTCAAAAACTGGTTGTTAGATTGAAAATTTTACTTATATAAATCATACATATAAATTTTTATATTAATTTAATACTTATAATCTTTTAATAAAAAAATTCTATTTATATACATATATTTAACAATGTTAAATTTTTTACAATCAATAAATTGGTTAAACTTATTAAAACAATTTAAAAATTAGTATTTATAATCTAAATGAATAAAACTTTCAATCTAATAATTAGTTTTTAAAAATATTAATTAATTTTTTTTAAATATTTAAAAAAATTAAGAAAATGAGCTAAAAATATCTTTTCTTGTATGTATAATGTAAAAATATTTCTTAAAATTTATGTAAAGATGATAGAGAATTTATTATAAGGACAAATAAAGAAAAATAGAAGTGGAGGGAGTATGTATACAAGCAAGCCAACAAATCTTGAAACCTTCCCTCGCAGAAATGGAAGTTTCCATCAACCCATTTCTAGCGGCAAAAACCCTTCTTAAGCCCCCCAACTTTTCCAACAGTTAGTGACCAGCCCCTAAACTAAAAATAAAGCAAATAAGCTCTCCAACCCCCCATCCGTAGCAAATAAGCCCTTCCGTTAATTGAACCCCTCAACGCCGTTTGTTTAATGGCTTGCATGGCATTTAATTTTTTTGGTTTAGGTGGAGGAGAAAGGAGATGAAAAGATGGAGAAGAGAGTAGAGGACGAGGGAGGTTGAAGATGAAGTTTTCAGAGTAAATGTGTAATTTTAACTTTTATAATAATTTTTTTGGTCACTTTATCTTGTTGTTTTTTGAATGTAATGTGCAAATTAAATGCCATGCAAGCCACTAAACAAACGGCGTTGAGGGGCTCAATTAATGGAGGGGCTTATTTGCTTTATTTTTAGTTTAGGGACTGGTCACTAACTGTTGGAAAAGTTGAGGGGCTTAAGAACGGTTTTTGCCTTCTATGGCATACTTGACTACAGACTTTGACATTTTCTCATCTTTCCTGGTTCGCTTTTTACAAGTTTTCATCCTTTGATGATGTTTTTGACCAACAGCAGCCATTTTGGATTACAGGGTCCAAGGGAGGAAACAAGATAGGGGATTTGATTATCTCAGCACCAAACAAGGAATATCTTTTTTCAAAAAGACTCAGTACAGAATTAAGGTGTGTTTCGGTTACGTCTGCATTACGTTAGCATTGGGTGTCTGCGTCACGTTAGAACCAGGCGTTGAATTTTCAAGCACGTGCTTGGATGTCCTGTGTAAAATTCAACAACTCTTTTCGATTTGGTTATTTAAATCATGTTTGGGTTAGTTTGTAAGGGTTTTTATTTTTTTATATTATTTATAAATAATAAATTTAAATTTTTATTAAAAAATTTAAAAATTATTTTTAAAGATAAAAAAAATGAATAAAAAAAATTTATAAAAAGTTTAAATTTAAAATTTTTGAGTTTTTACTATTTGAAATCTTTTTAAAATTAAACAAATTTTAAAATGTAAACTTTTAAAAAATAAATTTTAACTTATAAAATATAAATAGTATCAAAAAATTAAAATAATTAAAAATTGAACCGAACATATTCTTAATTTAAAGTAGCTCACCACTATGGGACCGTGGCCGCGCTTCTCGTCTATAAGTAAAGTGAGGCACCCTTGAGACATGCAGTTTATGTTCAGCTTTGATATTTCTTCATTTTAAGAATAGATATTAATTATATTAATATAAATTTTACTGTTTAAAAAAATTAGAGCTTATCATTCTGCCACCATCCCATGCATGGTTTGATGTTTTTAGCTGCATTTCCTCTTTTTGATGAAAATTATCTAATTACAATATATTACGTGTCGTGGAAGAAGCGTCTCGATGAAAGATACATGCTCCTACTTGACTTTGATTGAGAAATTAATAATAAATTAATTCAACTTCCATACTTTTAATTAGGGGTGGGCAAAATTGGTTTTTGGTTAAAACCGAAATCGGTTTTAAAATAACCAAATTTTTTTTTAATTTTAAAAATTGAAATCGAACTAAAATTATTAAAAATTGATCAATTCGGTTATCAATAAATCGATTTAAAAGCAGTTCGGTTTTGGTTTTTAATTAATAAATAATAATAAATTATTTTTCTAATAATATATTATATTTTATCATATTTATCTTAACTTCGGTTTTCAGATGGCTTATTTTTGGTTTTTGGTTTTTGATTTTTGAGAGACTCAACCAAAACCAAACCAAAATATATTCGATTAATATTAAAACTAAAAAAATAAAAATCAAAAACCATTAAAACCGAATCAAATTTATTTTCTTGATTCGGTTTTCGGATAAACCATCGGTCTGGTTTAAAATGCCCAGCCCTACTTTTAATAGTTCATTTGATTTGATAGCTGAGAAGGAGAATACAAAATTTTTTTTAATTGAATAACGAAAAATTAGTAGGGAACGTTTCTTTATTTTACTCTAATTTTCTTTGCATTTTATTTTAACCTCTCAAAATGAGATGAGGAAAGTAAAAGAAAATTAAAAAAAAAAAGATATTTTTTTATTTCTCTCCCTCCCTTCCCTTTCAGTTAATTTCTCCCTTCTGTTTCTTATAATCCAAGCAGATGGTAAGTAAATTAATTTTTCCCAAGGGGTAATCTAATGATCACTTGAAATGTGATACTAATTTAATAATATTATAGTTATAATATTATTTATAATTATAAATTTAATTATAATCATGATGTGATGTTAAATAAGTAAATATATATTATATTATGAATAAATTTTTAAGTAAAAAAATTAATTATATAATAATAAATTTTATTATAAGTTTATGATATCATATGATATTATATATAATTCTCTATACCAATACTGACCTAAAACTGACCATATCTTCTTCAAACTTGGATCACATGGAGGATTTAGTGATGAGATTCATGTCAAAATCAATGGTGGTAAAATACTTGGTCTATTTAATTTGGCCTAAACTTTATAATAAAAAATATATATCTTAAAGAATTTAATAATAATAGTGTCTTCTGTGCTTCATTAAGTATAATTGAATTGTCCCACCCCAACTGAACCAAGAGAAATGGTAAATCAAAGAAGAAAAGGATTTTGCGAACTGACCGTTTTGACTTGACCACCATCTCACCATCCCACCATCCTTTTGCGACTGACTAAGTAAGAGCCAATTACGGTTAGGGAGGCTGAGAGTCAATTATTCATTAATTCAGAAGCTTTACTGAAGAAAATATCGAGACTTTGAAGTAGTAGCTGAAAATAATC